>JAPKLX010000341.1:132112-146096 GCA_026898415.1 Leonotis leonurus | reverse complement strand
AGTCAGATCGTTAGGCAGACAGATTGATATGCAGTTTGTATGATAGTGCAGAATGTTAGAGTAATAAACAACTGAAAAATATAGATGCAAGGAAGTAAATGACACAGTTGTTTAACGTGGTTCGGGAATTCCCTACGTCCACGATCTGGTCAAAGCTGGACCAGATTATCCAATGCTAGGATGCTCTGCTTCTTTATACTCATGGAGAACGAGTCACAAGTATCAATCAAAGCTAGACAGATACCGATGCACGAAGTGAGGGTCGTGTCCCTTTACAACAGATTACCTCTACGTTACCACTAGAAACCTACTAGCTAGTAAGGTGATTTGCTTCCTCTCGACAAGATAGACTTCAATCGAGGTTGGGTTGGTGTGATGAAGAATCACAGGTCTTTTGAAGCTCTTAGTCTGGATCAAAGAAAAACTTGAGAGTATGTTCGTGGTATAGCTCGCGTGTATTATGTATGTCCAGATTTGAACTTCAAATATATATATAGGCATTGAATTGAAAATTCTAGCCGTTTGTTGATTGGCGTGTGATTGATGGAATATTGCCAATCAATGATGCCCATCATATCTCTTCTTGCCATGTAGATAACGTTGACTCAATCTTCAAGATATGGAAAGCAGATTGCTAACGATCTATTTCCTTCTTTATGTTCTATCGAAGATTCTCTTACCAATCCCTGTTGGATAGGCTTCAGTCTTGACGTGGCAAGAGCATATGATGGGTAGGATGATGTCAGCTGGTGGATTGATGACTCAATCGATCTGGTGCCTCACTGTAAATATTGATCTGGTCATCGATCTGGCCACTGTCTGTTACAGCAGATTGATTCCTTTTGGCGTGAAATCTTGACCTTCATCCTATACTAAGTTTAGATTGAATTCTATAGGAATATTTCCTTTACATATCAAGTCATCTCCTAATCTGTTCTACGACATGATTTACTTTATGTCTAGTGATCTGTTTTACACGTAGAACAGTCTAAACTCTGAAACAGCTAAGTGTGTTTCGAAAGTCCATCATCAAAACTAGATATATTAGGGTTCCCAAAAATACTTGTGACTCGTTCTCCATGAGTATAAAGAAAAAGAGTATCCTAGTAGTGGATAATCTGGTCTAGTTTTGACCAGATTGTGGACGTAGGGATTTCCCGAACCACGTTAAACAACTGTGTTCTTTACATTCCTGCTTATTTACTTTCAGTTGTTTATTACTCTAACTTTCTGCACCTTCATACAATCTGCATCTCAATCAATCTGTTAAACGATCTGATAAACTCAAAAAGTTTTCTAAACAAGAGCATTAACCATATTTCCGCACACACAATACTTAGAAAGTAATAAGATCACTCTTATTATTGTCTAAGTGTTTACACTATGAGAGCAATCTGTTTGGACTAATCTGATATCGATCTGTTGATCAATCTGGTTAGTCATTTGCCGAGCAATTTCTCATTTAAGAATAGCTTGAACTCTCTTATAAATAACCAAGTAAATTGAAAAGTTTGTATTTGGTGTATTCCCCCTCCCCCATACACCAAACCTTGCTCTTTCGGGACCAACAAGTGGTATCAGAGGAGTGGTTCAAATGACAATTTTTTTTGTTTCATAAGGTTAATACCTGCGTAGTCAACTTGAATAGATCTAGAAAACCTATTTTTCATTCACGAGCATTCTATCTGCTATGGAATCATCTGTTGTTAGGGCTTGTGAAGATTTCTCCATCCAAGGATATAGAGAATGGAGCTTCAGAATCAAAATGGCACTCAAAGCCCATCACTATCTGATGTGGAAAGTTATTGAAGAAGGCCCACTACAGATCACTGAAGAAGTGATAGTAACCAATGCACTGGTGTAACTACACAGATAGTTCCCAAAGATCCAAGAAAATACACTGCAGAAGAACCACGCGAAGCCAACCTAGATGACTTTGCTAAAGGGATCATTTCTAGCACAGTCAAAGGCGTATATCTGGCCAAAATCCAAGATTTGGATACTGCCAAAGAGATGTGGGAAGCCTTAAGAGACTTGTGTCTAGGATCAGAAGTTATGATTGAGAACAAGCTGTCTCTAGCCTGCAATAAGTACGATGAATTCAAAATGAAACCAGGTGAGACCACTGAGCAAAAGAAGATGAGGTTCACTGGAATCCTCCTTGAGATATCTGCATTCAATAAGAACAAATATACTCAAAGGGAGAAGAATATGAAAGTACTCAGAGCACTTCCACCTAGCTGGGAGATCTATGCTGCAATACAACCTCTCCGTGCAAATTTCAATGAAATGTCTACAGAAGCATTATTTGATCACCTTGAAGGTCATGAATGTGACATTCAAAGAATTCGTGGACCAGATCATCTGTCCAAAAAGGCAGAAAGCAGCTCTAAGAAGGACAAAGAAGTAGCCTTCAAAGCGAAGAGCAAACCAGATGATCCTTCTGAACCTTCTACTCTAGATGAAGAGAAGGGATATGACAAACTACTAAAAGAGTTTGCAATGATCACCAAACGTATGGACAAGATGGGGATCAGATCGAAGAAATACAGACGGTTCTATAAAGACAACAAAAACAAATTCTAGAAGAAGCGTGACAATGATCGATCTGATAACAAGGAACAATCAAAACAGCAGACTGGTAAAACCTCTAAAACATCTAACTCTACAGATTACACATGCTTTGGTTGTAGCAGAACAGGTCACTTCAAAACAGACTGTCCTGATCTATCCAAAAGCCAAAGATAAAAGTTGAGAGCAAAGAGAGATCGAAAACTCAAACATGAACGAAAAGCCATGTTAGCTGAACAAGAATCAAGCAGCTCGAGTCATTTCTCAGATAGCTCATCAGAAAATGATGAAGCCTTTTTTGCTAATGACGAAGAAGGATGGGATGAATGCTATGTGGGACTAGACAACGGTCTGGACGAAGTCGTGGTAAATTCATGCTATTCCAATTCCTCAAATGATATCAATCTGGAACAGGATAATGAAGATCAAACTGACTACTCTTGGGAAGAAGTAAATGAGATGTTCAAAAGCTATTCGAGCATCAAGAGATTGTTTAGAGAAGTTGTAGAAGAAAATGACAGATTGAAGAAATCTGAACAGATACTGAGTACAGCAAACACTCAATTTGTTGCTAAAATAAACGATCTGGAAGAACAGATCAAGGGAAAAGACAGTGAGATTCATTCACTGAATTCAAAAGTGAAGGATCTTATTACAAGAAACAACATTGCTAAAGAGAAGATAAAGAAAGGGAAAGAAATGATTTACAAGAGTGATGAACATGCTAAGTTGCTAATCAACCTGCAACAACAGGGCACATCTGGATTAGGATATCCAGGCCACTCAGAAAAATCTTCTAGTACCATAAACTTTGTACCAGAGAGGAAACAAATACCAGATCAAGTGAAAAACTTGAAAAATAAGAAAGGCCATCCCCAAAAGATGATCATGAAAGAGACCGTGAACATGCAGTACTATCAAACAAAGGGTCAACCAGCCTGTTACACAGAAACAGATCATGCTCATAAAAATAATATCAACAGGACATTGCCAAATAAAAATGTCAACCGAACAAAGAATGTCAACAGGACATTACCTATCAAGAAGGGTCTGAAGAACGATGGAATAGAGAGATTCCATCCATCTGAAATTCACTCCTTATCTAAAATTGATAATGATGGGAATATCATTACCTGTTATATTTCTGTTCCTAACCAAAAAATGTTCTGGATTCGAAAGGGAACATTTGCTAATAACCAAGCACCCAAACATTGAAGGGTAGCTAAGTGTAATTAATTGCACGATCAGAAGACTGCAAGAAGAAACAAGATAGCAAAAGGAGCGATCTGGATCATAGATAGTGGCTGTTCAAAGCACATGACATGTGATAAGAACCTACTATCAGATTACATAGAGAAGTCAGGACCACAGGTCACCTTTGGATGTAACTCAAAATGGTACACCAGAGGATATGAAAATATAAAAGTTGGCAAGACCACCATCACAAATATTTCGTATGTAGAGGGTCTTAGTCACAATCTGTTTTCTGTAAGTCAATTCTTTGCTAATAGTAATCAGATCATCTTTGATACTAAAAATTGTCTTGTGAAGAACAAGGAAGGAGATGAGATACTCCTTACCGGTAAACTAAAGGACAGGTTATATATTGTCTAGTGGACAAACCAGATCGAGACTTATTTAGTTACTAAAACAGTATCAGAAACAAGCTGGTTATGGCACAAGAGATTGAGCCAACTAAACTTCAAGTCAATCAACAAGATTGCAAAAGAAAGACTAGTGGAAGGTCTACCAGATCAAATATATGATAAAGATCATATATGTGAAGCTTGTCAAGCTGGAAAGCAGACCAGATCATCTTTTACAAGCAAAACAGCTCACTCAACATCAAGAATACTGGAGCTTTTGCATTTAGATCTGTTTGGTCCAGTCAAACCTCTAAGCATAAATGGGAGAAAATACACCTTAGTAATCATAGATGATTACTCAAGGTTCACTTGGGTCATCTTTTTGTTAAAGAAGAAAGAGACTCTAGACAAACTCCCTGATTTTCTACACAAGATCACCAAGCAGAAGGAGATGAGTATAACTACTATCAGAACAGATCGAGGAACAGAATTTCTCAACCAAAAGATTGAAGCATACTGCAATAAGATGGGGATCACTCATCAAACAACAGCTGCTCGAACTCCTCAACAGAATGGAGTTGTTGAAAGGAGAAACAGATCTCTAAAAGAAGCAGCTCGCACAATGCTTAATGCAACCAATCTACCAAAGAAGTTCTGGGCAGAAGCCATATACACAGCATGCTATACTCAAAACAGATCATCCATCACACTCAGACATGGAAAGACACCATATGAGATTTGGAACAATAGAAAGCCTAAGATCTCTTACTTTCGCACTTTTGGTTGTTTGTGTTACAGACACAACAATGGGAAATCTCAATTGAGGACTTTTGATAGCAAAACTCCCTGGAATATTCTTAGGATATTCTGATATTAGTAAAGCATATCGAGTCTACAACAAGAACTCTCATATTGTGGAGGTAACACCTCATGTTGTTTTTGATGAGTCTATTGTTGAGTACAGGTCACTGGATAATAAACAGATCGAGAACCAGATGACCACAAGAAATATGAATAAACTGCTACTTGAAGATATATTTATCTGGAATTCAAAAATTGATGATGAAGATATAATCACTCCACCCATTGCTGAAGAAATTATACAGCAAGGGGGAACAATCCAAACTGAACTGGATGAAAACAGATCACCAACGGAAAGCAGTGAAACAGTCATTGCAGATGATGATCAATCTGGAAATCTAAATCAAGAAGACAAAATAGATGAGAATCCATTTCAAGCTTCATCAACAGTTCACACCGAATTTGAGGATCCAAAAGATCAACCTGATCCTGAGATATCTGATGAAGAGATGACCAGGAAAAGGAGATGGATACAAGATCATCCACCAGAACAGATTGTTGGGAACCCATCAGATCGTGTGAAAATAAGAAGAATGCATGGAGAAAGTGCATTGTTAAGCTGCTATCTCTCTCGCATTGAACCATCTGATGCTCATGAAGCACTACTAGATGCAGATTGGATAACAGCAATGCAAGAAGAACACAATGAGTTCAAAAGAAATGAATTCTGGTATCTCGTGGACAGACCCAAACACCAAGGAGTAATAGGTGTAAAATGGGTGTTCAAAAATAAACGAGATGAGAAGGGTGAAGTAGTCAGAAACAAAGCCAGATTAGTAGCTAAAGGCTATAATCAACAAGAAGGCATTGATTTTGATGAAACATTTGCACCCGTAGCCAGACTAGAAGCAATAAGGTTGTTCTTAGCATATGCTGCACACAAAAGGTTCAAGGTATACCAGATGGATGTCAAAAGTGCTTTCCTCAATGGTATCCTTGAAGAAGAAGTCTATGTGGAACAACCACTTGGATTTGAAGAAGCAGATCCAAATCAGAAAGTATACAGACTGACAAAAGCAGTCTATGGTCTAAAACAAGCCCGTAGAGCTTGGTATGAGACTTTATCAACATTCCTACTAGAATCTGGATTCAGAAGAGGATTAGTTGACAAGACCTTGTTCATCATCAAAGTCAAAGAGAATATCCTTCTAGTACAGATCTATGTAGATTATATAATATTTGGATCTCAATCCACCTATTTATGTGATAAGTTCGCTGAACTTATGAAAAATTAGTACCAAATGTCCATGATTGTAGAAATGAGTTTCTTTCTAGGTTTGCAGGTCAAGTAGCTACGTGATGGTATCTTCATAAATCAAGCAAAATACATTCACGATCTGCTAACTAAATTTGGGATTAAAGACAGCAAACCAGTTAAAATCCCAATGCAGACCAATGAGAAAATTGATCCTGATCCAGAAGGAAAACCAGCCAATATTACACAATACAGAGGGATCATAGGATCACTACTATACCTAACTGCCAGTCGACCTGACATCACATTTGCATTAGGTGTATGTGCAAGATATCAAGTAAATCCCAAAGAGTCTCACATGGAAGCAGCTAAGAAGACATTAAGATATCTTAAGGGAACAACCCATATTGGATTATGGTATCCATGTGAAGACAACTTTGATCTAACTGGATACACAGACTCAGATTACGCTTGATGTAAGCTGGACAAAAAGTTAACATCTGGTACTTGTCAGTTCTTGGGAAATAAATTAATCTCTTGGTTCTCAAAGAAACAGACATTTGTTGCCACATCAACCACAGAGGCAGAATATATGGCAGCTGGAAGTTGTTGTGCACAAATACTATGGTTAAGACAACAGCTTAAAGATTATGAGATTGATGTCAAGGAAATACCCATCTTCTGTGATAGATCAAGTGCTATAGCTATCACACTAGATGCAAACATGTGGACGTAAGACATCATTTTATAAGAGATCATGTTGAAAGAAAACATGTACAGATCGAGAAAATACACACTGAAGTACAGAGAGCTGACATTTTCACTAAAGCATTACCAGAAGAAAGGTTCAAGATGCTTTGTGGTAAATTAAGACTATTAAATCTTGAAGATAGGACCAGATTGCCATAGATCAAATCAAGTTCAAAATTCCAACATGGAACTTGAACCAGATCGATACAAACAGGATTGATGAAAACAGGTCATGTAAAATTCCAACTGGAAATTGACACCAGATCATCCAAATAGAAGATTGATGATCAGATTGTTTAAATTCCAACCGGGAATTATTAGCAGATCATCACACAAAATTAATGTCCAAAACTTGAAAGTGGCATAAACAGATCGATAGAATTAACAACAGTTCGTTAATTGGGAGATCGATATGGACCAGATTACTAGATGCCACATGGATATTAATTAAATCCTTTAATAATATTCCCATTACTTGGTCAAGGGGGAAAGTCAACAAGATACGGCGATTATGTCATAATTCCTATATCTAATACTGACATAAATTTACCAAATCTTTTATTTCTGATGATTAAGTACAGTGCTTGGGAAACGTGATCGAGGAGATATTTATCAAATCAAGAAAAAGGAAGAGAAGTGACGGCTACAACAACAACGCACCACACTACAACTGTAGGATCAAGCGCGTGTATCAAACGCGAGAAAAGAAAATAATAGACCATAGTCTATAACACGGAGAGGCGGGAAAAGCTGAAAAAGGGAAGAAAATCAATTAAAATATTACCCTCTCTTATAACTTATCTATCTATATATATACACATTGATAAGGCGGTTCGTCTATCACACTCACTGTTCTTCTTCCTTAAACACTTAGTGAAATTTTCTCCCTTCCAAACTCTCTCTCATCTTCAAAAACCTATCTGTTTTTACCAATATGGCACCCAAATCTTCACTATTTCTTGAGCAAGTGAACTTTTTGAAGCCTTATATTCATCAAGATCTTTATGTTGTTCTCGATACTTTTGGCTGTCATAAACTGGACAAGGCCTTCGACCTTGTTAGATGTTGCAAAGGTTTAATTTATGAGTTTTTCTTTTAACTGTGCTATATCTTGAATACTCTAGAGTTTATTAAACTTGTATTGGGAATCAGCTTTATCTATTCTGCATGCCCTTGTATTGCACTATTTGAACTCTATACTCTGTACATTGCTATTTGTGCACTTATACTTCATTGATGGAAGGATAGTGCTCATATTTATTGTTTTTGATTTCTTTGTAGGATTTCACAACATAATTACTGCACACCCTGTCCACTTTCTACCAAAAGAAGTTGCTGCCTTTTATCTCTCATGGCAAGGAGAGAAAGGCGGGAACGAAGCAACCATCAGGGTTAGCAAAGGCAATACCATCAGCAATACCACATACAACGTACTAAACATTATTGACAATGTTTACAAGTTGAAGGATGAAGGTCTCACTCTGGGAGACATCAGCGACGAACAACTTCAGGAGGCGATAGAGATGGTAATGGTTGTGCCCATCCGCTACTTGAACAAGATGTTCAACAGAGCCCTCCTCGCACCCGAATTCAAGATTTTTTTTGAATTTGTCCAGCGAATTTTCTTGAACCACAATGGCTCTTACGACCAGGTCACTCCCGAGAAGTTCAAGATTCTGGCTGCTGTCGTACTTAATCTGCCGGTGAATTGGAGCATAATTCTATTTGATCTCTTGGTAAAGGAGGCCAAGATGATCACGTTCGTAAAGGGAGCTAGCCCTGGAATTGAGGTGCGAAGAAGCAGTCTGAGACACTCAACCAAAATAAGCTACATGCTGGAAATATTCTTTAACCAGCACAAATGAGACTCAGTTGTGGAGTTCAATGATAGACTAAAGTTCCCGAAGGACCAGCATCAAATAGAAATGTCTATGGGCATTTCTGCCAACCTGATTGCAAGGGTAACAGACCCTATTTTTGTCAACGCACTGATGGAGATGGGAAGTTCCAACCCAATCTGGGTTCCTCCATCTGCTCCAGCTGAGAAGTCTACAAAATCAAGAGCTACAAAAGATAAGCCAGCTGAAAGGACGCCATCTAAGAGAGTTACAAGAAGAGCAAGCTCGGTTGATATAGACACCTCCACTGCAGCACAGCAGCCCAAACCTAAAAGAAGAAGACTACAGAAACTCATGGAAGAAGTCCAGGTCGAGGAACCTGCTGTTACTGAACCAACTATCGCTCAACAGGAGGATGAGGAGGAAGAGATTCTGGTCGGGGGACCACCAGAGGACGTGGTTCCTATCTCCTCCTTGGACCCAAGCCAGGTCAAGGATTTTTCTCCTGCGCGTACTGCCAGCCCATCCTCAGCTGAACCCCTGGAACAAATAGATGAAGAGGTCGAAGGAGAAGATGAATCCACCGATGAGGAGGAAGAAATGAAAAAGGCAGAGATTGTAGTGAAGATGCTCGAAACTGAAGCAGATCACTCTGTACTTAGGACATTTCTTAGGATACAGCTCACTCCAGAAAGTTATGAAGCAGCTAGATGCCTCAAATTTCTCCTGCTCATCAAGGACAAAGAATTCTATGTCTTTGATGCCCTACTCCGAACCAGATCAATACATGCCCTGAAAATAGAAGAAGCCACCTTGCTCAACATCTTCACTACCTCTTCAATAGCTGAGTTAAGGGAGACTTACAAACCAGACATCCTAGGCATGTCTAAGTTTAAAGCCAACGAACTCCAGATCGACCTCAGATCTGAATATGAGAAAGCAGATATGCTGGAATTTTTTGAGAGCATTGAAGAGGAAGTAGTTGAAGCTGGACCTTCTGATGCTCACCAACCGGGTGCAGCAATAACAGAACCAGAACCAGATCAACACATGGTTGATGCTGGAGAGCAGATCGTGGAGAGCACTGCACAGGCTGAGGGGGAACCAGCCAAGACAAGCAAGATCAAAATAGCAGTGGTGGATTATCCACAAGATCAAACTGAGCCAGCTGGACAGAGGGTAGGTGGTAAACTGACTGATGATATCTACACCCCTGCTGTTGCAGCCACGATGGAAGAATTTGTAGAGACAACCAATTTGGAGGACATATGGGTGACGCAACATCAATCACTGTCAAATGAACAAGTGAAGGATCTCATCTCCCACAAAGTTGACAAATTTATGTATGGGACGCTCTCTACAGTCCAAGACCAGGCCACTCGCATTCTCACTGAGTTCAACAACCATCTGAAATTCCATGTTGACCAGGTTGACTCAGACTTGAGAAGAGTGTGCAGAATGAAACTAGAAGAGCTGAGCAAAAAGATGGACGATGATCAATCTGCTGCAGAAGAGAGGAAGGCACAGATCGATCAGACTCTAGTAACAATGGAGCTTAAAGTCAATGAGATGTACAAGATTGTGACAGAATTTGCAAAGAAAGAGAAGGACATGGTCCATGCTATTGTCAAAGAGCAAACAGATGGCATTACCGGTGAAGTAATCAAAGCTGCCAACATTGAAACCAGAGTTCAGGAAGTTTGAGACCGAAGGGAAGAACTTTGTGGAAAGGAAACTAAGTGAGCTACGCTATCCTACAAAGACCATGATTAATACATACTTTGACGAGATTGGAATCATCAAGGAAGATCAAGAGGGCTACAAAGCTGATCCACTCAAAGCCAAGTCATCCTTACAGAAGCAGATTGACGATTCTAACCTCAACATCACTTCACTGCTTACACAAAAGATCGATTCAGACAAGGAAATAAAGGAGATGAAGTAGGAGATCACCTCCCTTAAGTCACTCATCAATCTATATGTTGATGATGTCGAAAAGGGGGAAGGATCCAGGAAGGTGAAGGAGAAGAAGAAGTAAAAAGGGAAGGAGGTCATAGTTGAAAAGGGGAAGGGACAATCTGGTGCCAAGGGTGAAAGGAAAGAAGCTCAACCTGAGCTACAAATTGCACCAGATCGTCCCAGCCCACCACCTGCTCAGGCCCAAAAGACATCATCTTCAAGCAGATCGAGACACTCTCAACAAATAAAGAGGAAGAAAAGATCTGGATCTGGCTGGTTCTCATCTGCTCCCATAAAGACAAACAAGACAAAAGAAGGAGAGACCAGCTGGGTCCCAGATCACTTGAAGAATGGTTGGGAGGGTTTGAAATATGGCTTCATAATGTGCCGATACTTCAGAGAAACTGCATACTGCGAGGGCACACCCAATGAGGCATTCAATTTATACTTAGACATGAATGATGCCAAGGATTTGGTGGAAGCTATAAGAGAAGCAGCTGCAAGAGCTCAAGTCACTATCACAGCACCAGAAAGAGAGTTTAGAGAATGTCCAGAGATTCCTGGCACCAAGCTACCAGATAAGACCTATCTGTTCAGCTTCATAAACCAGCTTGCAGAAAACAGAGGCTACAAAATTGACGCTGAGGATCCAGACTACATAAGGGTGAGAGAAGGAGTGTATGAAAGCGTGCAGCTAATCTCAGATGAAACAAGAGGAAAAATGAAGAAGCAACAAGAAGAGAGGAGGAAAAGCAGATAGCTATTTACTTTCAAAACTCTTACCATCTGTAATTCCTATTTTGTCAATCTGTAAACTTGTTTCTGCTTCTTATCTATGAGATCTCTTGAGTTTCTGATGACAACTTCTTATTGTCCAGAACATATACAACTGCGCTTAATCGTTATAATCTAATAACGAAAACTTAATCATCTGGCAATCAAACCAGATCACTCTTAATGAGTTATTAGGATATTATTGTAAAGTGTGGTTTCGACATCATCAAAAAGGGGGAAATTGTTGGGAACCCTAATGTATTTTAGTTTTGATGATGACCCTTCGAAACACACTTAGTTCTTTTTAGTATTAAACTGTTCTATGTGTTAACAGATCACTACATGTAAAGTGAATTCTGATACAGAACAGATTAGGAGATGACTTAGCATGTAAAGGAATTATTCCTATAGCAGTCATTTCCATAAATAGTATAGGATGAAGGCCAAGATTTCACGCCAAGAAGAAATCGATCTGCTGAAACAGACAGCGACCAGATCGTCGACCAGATCGATTATTACATTGAAGCACCAGATCGATAGAGTCATCCTACACATCATAGCATCTTGCCACGTCAAAATTGAAGCCCATCCAACAGGGTTTGGGTAGAGAATCTTCGATTGACACAAGGAAGGAAAGCAACCGTTAGTGATCTGCTTTCCATACTTAGAAGATTGAGTCAACGTTTCTACAAGGCAAGAACAGATATGATGGATATCATTGATTGACAATATACCATCAATCTCACGCCAATCAACAACGGCTAGAATTTTAAAATTCAAAGCCTATATATATTTGGAGCTCATGGTCTGGAGAGAGACAACGATACACGCGAGCTATATTGACAACATATTCTCAAGCACTCTCTGAACTAGACTAAGAGCTTCAAACAACCCGTGATTCTACATCACACCAACCCAACCTCGATTCAAGTCTGTCTTATCGAGAGAAAGAAGATCACCCTGCTAGCTAGTAGATTTCTAGTGGTAACGTAGAGGTAATCTGTTGTAAAGGGACACGATCCTTACTTCGTGCTTAAGTATCATTCTAGTTTTGATTGATACTTGTGACTCGTTCTCCACAAGTATAAAGAAAAAGAGTATCCTAGTAGTGGATAATCTGGTCTAGTTTTGACCAGATCATGGACGTAGGGATTTCCCGAACCACGTTAAACAACTGTGTTCTTTACATTCTTGCTTATTTACTTTCAGTTGTTTATTACTCTAACTTTTTGCACCTTCATACAATCTGCATCTCAATCAATCTGTTGAACGATCTGATTAACTCAAAAGGTTTTCTAAACAAGAGCATTAACTAAATCCACCATATTTCCGCACACACAATACTTAGAAAGTAATAAGATCACTCTTATTATTGTCTAAGTGTTTACACTAAGAGAGAAAACTGTTTGGACTAATCTGATATCGATCTGTTGATCAATCTGGTTAGTCATCTACCGAGCAATTTCTCATTTAAGAATAGCTTGAACTCTCTTATAAATAACCAAGTAAACTGAAAAGTTTGTATTTGGTGTATTCCCCCCCACCATAAACCAAACCTTGCTCTTTCGGGACCAACAGATAGATATATAGGTTTTTGAAGATTTTGAAAGAGTTTTGGAATGGAGAAAAATCTGCAAAGTGTTTTGTCGAAGATGAAGAATGTAGGTGATAGATAAACCGCCTTATCAAATATATATAGATAAGTAATAAACAAGGTAATAATTTAATTGATATTCTTCCCTTTTTCAGCTTTTCCCGCCTTTCTGAGTTATAGACTTATGGTCTATTATATCCTCTTTCCTGCGTTTGATACACGCACTTGATCCTACGGTTGCAGTGTGGCGCGTGTTTGTTTTAGCTGGCAATTTTCTTCCTTTTTCTTGGTTGGGTGAAAATCTCCTCGATCACGTTTTCCAAACACTGTACTTAATCATCAAAAATAAAAGATTTGGTATATTATGTCAGAATTTAGATATATGGACTATTAAGATTGACATAATCGCCGTATCTTGTTGACTTTCCCCCTTGACCAAGTAATGGGAATATTAATAAAAAGACTAATTAATATCCACGTGGTTGCTAGTCATCTGGTCCAGATCGATCTCCTAATTAACGAACTGTTGTCAACACTATCAATCTGTTTATACCACTTTCCAATTTGGACATCAATCTTGTGTGATGACCTTTTTAATAATTCCCGGTTGGATTTTAATTGATCTATTTTACCATTAACTTGTACTTAGATGATCTGGTGTCAATTCCCAGTTGGAATTTGTTGGGAACCCCACAAATTATTTTAAGTTTTGATGATGTTCTCTCGAAAACACACTTTGGATTATTCATGTTCTGTATTACTTGTATCTGGTCTATATGTGACAGGTACCCCAATATTCAGAACGACCAAAAGTTGATGCAAATCAACTCAGACAGAAAGTTGATCCAGAGAGTCT
>JAPKLX010000341.1:62618-109634 GCA_026898415.1 Leonotis leonurus | reverse complement strand
AACCAGAAAATTGAAGAAAATCAACTCAGACAGAAAGTTGATCCAGAGAGTCTCAACCAGAAAGTTGAAGAAAATCAACTCAGACAGAAAGTAGAAACAGAAACTCTCAACCAGAAAGTTCAACCAGATCAACACTCAAATGCTGAAATCAGATGAAGTATCAATGAATCCCAAAAGTCTAAATCAAGCCTTTCGTACCACAAAAGGAAGTGAATCAATCAAGATAAGAAAAAGGAAAGCAGTATCTGTCAAACGATCTGTTTACCATACTTGAAAGATTTTGTCAACTCCAATAGAAGGCAAGAGGAGATAATCTGGGGGATTCACTATCCTTGATTGATGAAATCGTATTTACTTCAAATCAATCAAGCACAACGGTTAGAATTTCAAAATTCTACACCTATAAAAGCTCGGAACAATGATTGGCAGAATACTACGCGAATAAGTTCATCTATCATCTGAAGCTACTCTGCCCAGAAATCATCTCAAACATCAAAGCTTTCACTGAGAGAAGATTTCAATCAGATCGTGTTCCAAGCCGTTCGTAATCATAATCACACCTCGATTCAAGTATGTCTTATGGAGAGAAAAAGAAGGAGATCTTTGCTAGCTAGTAGTTCTCTAGTGGATTAACGTGATGAAGATCCTGTTTACAGTAGTTTTCTGTAAGTTGTAAAGGGACATGACCCTTATTCGTGCATAAGTTTCAACCAGGTTGTGATTGAAATTTGTGGCTCGTTCTCAGCGAGTATAAATAAGAAGAGTATCCTAGTAGTGGATATCTAATCCAGTTTGGATTAGACCGTGGACGTAGGGGGTTTCCCGAACCACGTAAAATAACTGCGTTATTTACTTTCTGCATTTATATTCCAGTTGTTTTATTCACTATCTGTCATACTCATTCAAACTGCACTCTTAATCAATCCCTAAATATTCGGTAAAGTTTTCAATGATTTTCTAAATAAAGAGCACCGACTAAGTCCACCATTATTCCGCACACAATACACTTTTGGAGAATAAGATTACTCTTAATCTCCGCTTTGTGTTACTCACTTGAGAGATTCTGCTTGGTTAGAACAAGATCGATTGGATTGTCAATCTAGTCTGACACTTTGAGCAATCTGTAATACAGAAAGCTTAAATCTCTCCTTCTCTAATTAGTCAAGTAAACTGAAAAGTTTGTATTTGGTGTATTCCCCCCCCCCCCCCTCCCCCTAACAGAATTTTACATGATCTGTTCTAAGACTATCTGGTCCTCTCTTCCAGATTTAACAATCCTAATTTCCCACAAAGTATGTTAAATCTTTCTTCTGGTAATGCTTTGGTAAGAATATCTGCTCTCTGTATCTCAGTGTGTATCTTCTCGATCTGTACATGTTTTCTTTCAACATGATCCCTCATAAACTGATGTCTCACATCTACATCTTTGCATCTGGTATGCAAAACAGGATTCTGTGTGATTGCTATAGCACTAGAGCTATCACAGAAAATGGGTATCTCCTTGACATCGATCTCATAGTCTTTGAGCTGTTGTTTTAACCAGAGTATTTGTGCACAACAGCTTCCAGCTGCCATATATTCAGCTTCTGTAGTTGATGTGGCAACAGATGTCTGCTTCTTTGAGAACCGTGAGATCAGTTTATTTCCTAGAAATTGACATGTGCCAGATATTGACTTTCTGTCTAACTTGCATCCAGCATAATCTGAGTCTGTATATCCAGTTAGCTCAAATTTATCTTCACAAGGATACCATAATCCAATGTGAGTTGTTCCCTTAAGATATCTCAATATCTGCTTAGCTGCTTCCATGTGAGACTCTTTGGGGTTTGCTTGATATCTTGCACATACTCCTACTGCAAATGTGATGTCAGGTCGACTGGCAGTTAGGTAGAGTAGTGATCCTATGATCCCTCTGTATTGAGTGATATTTACTAATTTTCCCTCTGGATCAGGATCAATTTTCCCGTTGGTCTGCATTGGGATTTTAACGGGTTTACTGTCTTTGATCACCAACTTAGTCAGCAGACCGTGAATATACTTTGTTTGATTAATAAAGATGCCATCGGGTAACTGCTTGACCTGCAAACTTAGAAAGAAACTCATTTCGCCCATCATGGACATTTGATACTTATTTTTCTTAAGTTCAACAAATTTATCACACAAATAAGTAGATTGGGATCCAAATATGATATCATCTATATAGATCTGTACTAAAAGGATATTCTCTTTAATTTGATAATGAACAAAGTCTTATCAACTGATCCTCTTCTGAATCCAGATTCTAGTAGAAATGTAGACAAACTCTCATACCAAGCTCTAGGGGCTTGTTTTAGACCATAGACTGCTTTTGTCAGTCTGTATACTTTCTGATTTGGATCTGCTTCTTCGAATCCAGGTGGCTATTCCACATAGACTTCCTCTTCAAGGATACCATTTAGAAAGGCACTTTTGACATCCATCTGGTATACCTTGAACCTTTTGTGTGCAGCATATGCTAAGAACAACCTTATTGCTTCTAGTCTGGCTACAGGTGCAAATGTTTCATCAAAATCAATACCTTCTTGTTGATTATAGCCTTTAGCTACTAATGTAGCTTTTTTTCTGACTACTTCACCATTCTCATCTCGTTTATTTTTGAACACCCATTTTACACTTATTACTCCTGGGTGTTTGGGTCTGTCCACGAGATACCAGACCTCATTTCTTTTGAACTCATTAAGTTCTTCTTGCATTGTTGTTATCCAATCTGCATCTTGTAGTGCTTCATGAGCATCAGATGGTTCAATGCGAGAGAGATAGTAGCTTAACAAGGCACTTTCTCCATGCATTCTTCTTGTTTTCACACGATTTGATGGGTTCCCAATAATCTGTTCCGGTGGATGATCTTGTATCCATCTCCTTCTCCTGGTCATCTCTTCATCAGATATCTCAGGATCAGGTTGATCTGTTGGTTCCTCAAATTCAGAGTGTGTTATTGGTGGAGCTTGAAATGGATTCTCATTTGTTCCAGCCTCTGGATTTAAATTTTCAGATTGATCATTATCTGCAATGACTGTTTCATTGCTTTCAGTTGGTGATCTGTTTTCATCCAGATCACGTTGGATTGTTCCCCCTTGCTGTATGATTTCTTCAGCAATTGGTGGAGTATTGATCTCTTCATCGACAATTTTTGAATTCCAGATAAGAATAACTTCTAGTAATATCTCATTCATCTTTCTTGTAGTCATCTGGTTTTCTATGTGTTTATCATCAGGTGACCTGTACTCTACAATAGACTCATAAAAACAACATGAGGTGTTACCTCCACAATATGAGAATTCTTATTGTGGACTCGATACGCTTTATTGACATCAGAATATCCTAATAATATTCCAGGATCTGTTTTGCTATCAAAAGTCCTCAATTGAGATTTCCCATTATTGTGTATGTAACACAAACAGCCAAAAGTACGAAAGTAAGAAATCTTAGGCTTTCTGTTGTTCCAGATCTCCTATGGTGTCTTCCCATGTATGAGTCTAATTGATGATCTGTTCTGATTATAACAGGCTGTGTAGATAACTTCTGCCCAAAATTTCTTGGGTAGATTGGTAGCATTTAGCATAGTACGAGCTGCTTCTTTAAGTGATCTGTTTCGCCTTTCAACAACTCCATTTTGTTGAGGTGTTCTAGCAGCTGAAGTTTGATGAGTGATTCCCATCTTATTGCAGTATGCTTCAATCTTCTGGTTGAGAAATTTTGTTCCTCGATCTGTTCTGATAGTAACTACACTCACCTCTTTCTGTTTGGTGATCTTGTGTAGAAAATCAGGTAGTTTGGCTAGTGTCTCTTTCTTCCAGTATTCTTGATGTTGAGTGAGCTGTTTTGCTTGTAAAGGATGATCTGGTTTGCTTTCCAGCTTGACAAGCATCACATATATGATCTTTATCATATACTTGATCTGGTAGACCTTCCACTAATTTTTCTTTGGCAATCCTGTTGATTGACCTGAAATTTAGGTGACTTAATCTCTTGTGCCATAACCAGCTTGTTTCTGATACAGTTTTAGTGACTAAGCATGTCTCGATCTGGTTTGTCCACTGGACAATATATAGCCTATCCTGCAATTTTCCGATAAGGAGTATCTCATCTCCTTCCTTGTTCTTCACAAAACATATGATACATTTGAGATGGTGGTGTTGCCAACTTTTATATTTCCATATCCTCTGGTGTATCCTTTTGAGTTACATCCAAAGGTGACCTGTGGTCCTGGTTTTTCAATGTAATCTGATAGTAGATTCTTGTCAAAAGTCATGTGCTTCGAACATCCACTATCTACTATCCAGATTGTTCCTCTATCTACCTTGTTTCTTCTTGTAGTCTTCTGGTCCTGCAATTATTTACATTTAGCTACCCTTCAACATTTAGGTGCTTGGTTATTAGCAAATGTTCCCTTTCGAATCCAGAACATTTTTGGGTTAGGAACAGAAATATAGCAAGTAATGGTGTTCCCATCATTATCAACTCTAGACAGAGAATGGAATACAGATGGATGATGTCTCTCTATTCCATCATTCTTCAATCCCTTCTTAATAGGTACTGTCCTGTTGACATTCTTTGCCATGTTGACATTTTTGGTGGGTAATGCCCTATTGACATTCTTTTTATGAACATGATCTGTTTCTGTGTAATGAGCTGGTTGACCATTTGTTTGGTAGTATTGTTTGTACCCGGTCTCTTTTATCATCATCTTCGGAAGATGATCTTTCTTGTTCCTTAGATTTATTACTTGATTTGGTATTTTCTTTCTTTCTGGTACAAAGCTTATTGTTCCCGAAGATTTTTCCGAGTGACCTGGATATCCTAATCCAGATGTGCCCTTTTGCTGTAGATTAATTAGCAGTTTAGCACGTTCATCACTTTTGTAGATCATTTCTTTGCCTTTCTTTATCTTTTCTTTAGCTACGTTGTTTCTGTTGATGAGGTCTTTAACCTTAGAGTTTAGAGAGTGAATCTCTCTATCTTTTTCCTTGATCTGTTCTTCCAGATTAGTTACTTGGGCAGCGAATTGGGTGTTAGCTGTGCTCAGTATCTGTTCAGATTTCTTCAGCCTATCATTTTCTTCCACAACTACTCTAAAAAGTCTTTTAATGCTCGAATAGCTCTTGAACATCTCATTAACTTCTTCCCATGCATATTCAGATTGCTCTTCTACTTCTTGTTCCAGATCATTATCATTTGAGGAACTTGAATTGCAAGAATTTACCTCGACTTCATCCAGACCGTTGTCTAGTCCCACATAGCATTCATCCCAGTTTTCTTCGTCATTTGCAAAGAATGCTTCATCATTCTCTGATGAGCTATCTGAAAATGGCTCGAGCTGCTTGATTCTTCTTCAGCTAGCATGGCCTTGCGTTCATATTTGAGTTTTCGATCTCTTTTTGCTCTCAATTCTTCTCTTTGGCTTTTGGACAGATCAGGACAATCTGTTTTGAAGTGACTTGTTCTACCACAACCAAAGCAAGTATAATCTGTTGCGTTAGATGTTTTTAAGGATTTACCTGTCTGTTGTTTTGACTCATCCTTGCTATCAGATCGATCATTGTCACGTTTCTTGTAGAATTTGTTTTTGTTATCTTTGTGGAAACGTCTGAATTTCTTCGATCTGACCTCCATCTTGTCCATGCGTTTAGCAATCATTGCAAACTCTTTTAAGAGTTTGTCATAACCTTTCTCTTCATCTGGTGTAGAGGATTCAGAAGGTTCATCTATTTTGAAGGCAACTTCTTTTTCCTTCTTTGAACTGCTGTCTGCGTTTTTGGACAGATGATCTGGTCCTCGAATTCTTGGAGTGTCACAATCATGACCTTTAAGGTGATCAAATAAAGCTTCTGTAGAGAGTTCATTAAAGTCAGCATGAAGTGGTTGCATCGCGGCATATGTCTTCCAGCTAGGTCGAAGTGCTCTGAGTACTTTCATGTTTTTCTCTCTTTGAGTATATTTGTTTTTATTGAACGCTGATATCTCAAGGAGGATTCCAGTGAATCTCATTTTCATTTGCTCAATGGTCTCGCCTGGTTTCATTTTGAATTCATCGTATTTATTGCAGGCAAGTGACAGCTTTGTCACGCCCCGTTCTCCGCCCTTGTGGCGAAGTCCGGATACGCGACTATAAAACATTTAATTAAATAAAGGATAAAAGGAAAACTGTGGACTTAACCGAACGAAAGGATATCTTATAATTGAGTCTTAGTTCATAACAAGAGTTTAACTCTGAATTGACACATTCGTCAAACAAAACAAATGGAACCTCTTGCAGCGGAATAGGGATCGACTGAAGTCTACGTGTATGAAGACACGTAGACACCCAAGACTTTAAATAAGGACCGACAAGCCCGCCATAGCATCTCCCATCATCACGTCTCAACCTGCACATTTATAAATACATGCAGGACTGAGTACAAATTGTACTCAGTAGACACATGCCAAAATCGCACACATACATGTATAATTGTCAATGCCGTAAGAGTGACACGTAGGGATTTTGTCTTTTAAAAGCACCTACGTTCACTAAATCCTTTTTGTGAAACCTTTATTTGACCGCGCAGTCATTTCTTTAGTATTCAAGCCATATCTGCCCTTTCACTTATGGTACCGAGAAGGTGGCCACCTTCCCGGACACCGAACCGGCCAACCCGCTAAGATGACTCACGGTCCACTGTAACCGGTCAACAACTTCGATGACTCCCAGTTATTTGTGCACATTTAGTTCGAGTGGGGATGCTTACCCACTGGAACCCGAATTCGATTTAAATTCTTCGGATCCTTAAACCAGGCATCCAGGATCCTTAATTCAGGTACCCTTCCAGATAGGCATTGATACAAAATATAAATCATTTCGGCAAGACAACATTTTGAAACATAATTTCCTCAATTTGAAATCATTTCGAAAGCAACATAAATAGCATACAGGCACACATAATTTTATTTGTAATAGAAAGCCTACTTGGATAGCCTCGTTTGGTACTTGCTTTAACTCTGAATTGCAGATACGACCTCTCGCCAAAACCTTTAGATCAATCGAGAGTAAGTCAAAATGCTCTAGTGCTTTTGAAGCATTACATCGTATATTATTCTCGGTTCTTGTTTCAATTTGTAACTCGGGATATTGATACTTCTGATCAATATTATCTATAAGGTGTTGAATCCTTAATTCAATTACTCCGGTAATTGACTTTAAATGTAATAAGTGTATTAACACTTAATAAAATAATTAATTCTCGATAATTAATTATTCAATTAATGTTATAAGTTCTATTTATTTAATTCTTTACATAACCCTAGAATATTATTTCTCAAATAATATCCTTAATTAATAAGAGATATAATTTCTCTTTATTTAGATCCCAATTACTAAATAAATGGGATCTCCTTGAATTAATACTTAGGCTTTAATTATCTAAATTAATAGCTCTAAATATTAATACATACTACATATATATCACTATCCCTTCTTCCATGATTAATATTTACAAATTTATTGAACTCCATCTTAATTAGAAGGACAAGCTTAATTTAATTAAGTCTCATCTTATTAGAATCCTTAAACTAGTCCATATAATTCAATCAAGGGAACTCACTAATTAATTTAATTAGTTTAAGTATCCATTAACTTAAGATTAGTAAACTGGGCCCATTAGATTAATTATTTTCGGCCCAATCGATTAATAACCATCAGCCCAATTCTACTTATTTTTGGCCCATTCAATTTAATTCTCGGCCCATTCACTCTATTTCTTAAGGCCCAGAAGAATTTAATTCCCTAGCCCAATCTTATAATGTCAAACCCGGCCCATACCCGGCCCATTTCTATAACACTCTAACTAACCCTAACTTTAATCCATTTCACTACTCTATCTGTTTTCTCTCAAACAGATAGCAAATTCCTCTCTCCCTCTCACTCGATCTGCTCTCTCTGTTTCCACACTCTATTCTCTATCCGTTTCTCCCTTTCCTTACCCTCTCTAGTTCTCTCCATCTGCCTCTCTCTCGCTCACTGCTTTTTCCCTCTCCCTCTTTCGATCTCTCTCTGTCTCTCTCTCAATCTCTCCTTCCCTCACTATCTGCCTCTTCTTCCCGTTTCTATCTTACTCTATTCTCTCCAATTTCTCTTCTTCCCACTCTCTCTCGGTTTCTATATCACATATGCACACAATCATCTGCCCCTCCCTCGTCTCTGCCATCTCTCCATCCCCTCTCCACAGACGAAATTCTCGACACCTTCCTTCCCTTGTCGCCATCTCCCTGCATTCGGTAAGCCCCCTTCCTTTATTTTCTTCCATTTCCTTTCAATCTTTACACCTCTCCAGTTATCTAACCTTCTTTTTGTATATCTATTTGGAGGTTTGGTATAACTACTAACGACGCCCAATCTGTTGTTTCTTCCAACGACCAGCCTGCTCTACCTCCCCTTTCTCGTGAAATCGCCGCGGAGACTTACTTAAGATTCGGTTCTTTTTATTTTTGTTATTTCGTTTGTTGGTCTAACCCATTAGTTACTTGTTTTGATGTTGATTATGGAGGAATGGAGATGTTTGGGGCTGGGGTGGTAGAATTACATTTCTTATATTTGTTCTTACTGCATGTTTTCATTATCTTCTATGTTTTAATTTCTCGCTCTGATTTCTTTGATGAAGGGACTGGGTTGAGGAGGGGCTGGGATGGCTCGATGGTGGGGAGTGGTTCCTGATTTGGGATTTAGTGGCTGGAGATGTTCAGCTCAGCTTCTGCTCGGTGGATTTGGTAAGCTCTTTTCATCTTTCTTGTTAAATGCTTAGCTTTCTAATTGAAATTCTATGTTGGGCAGTTGGGCATGGAGGTGGAGTTCTCAAAACCACAGATTAGAATAGTTTGCATAAGCTAAGTTTTATTTCTCATTCTGGAATGCTTTGTTCTAAATCTGAATATTTGATTATGTGTCAATGTTCTTATTCTGACTGAGGCTACATTGGGTGCTTGTATCATTCTGTTTTATTCATTGAGTTCTGATTCTTAAAAATCGGAGCTTCAAATCTGAACTTCAGAAGTATAATTTGTTTTACTTTATGAATCTTTAGGATATCTAGGAAGCATATCTATGTTATGAATTTCTGCAAACAAATGTATAGGTCTAGCATTCTGAATTCTGAGCATGCTTATTCTAATTCTATGTTCTGAAATCATGAAATTAACTAGGGCATAATGCAGTTTTAGAGTCTAGAACATAATCAGAAGTTGATACTCTAGAAGGTATAAATTGAAGGTAAAGCTAGAGTTTAATTTCATTACCTTAAGATTTTAACTACTTCTCTTCTTGAATGAAATGTGGCTGCTACACTGATGTTGTTTTGTGGTTGTGTGGTAAACGGTTCAAAACAGGCCCTCTACCCCTTTATATAGATATTACTGCAGTGTGGTGTTGCTAGCTAAATGCTTAAGGTTTGAAATAGCTAGTTTAATAGACCTTACTCTATTGTTGTAGGTGGTGGAAGAGGAAGCGTGGAGCATAGCATGGAAGTCTCCTATTTCCTACACTCAACCGAACTGCAGGCCCTTCTACACTCTACAGTCTACTGCCACTGCCACTGCTTTGCTATTTCCTTCTCTGCAGCAGCATGGCTGCTCAGTTTCTACTGCAGCAGCTGTGCTGCTTTGTTCCTTCTTCCCAATGTTTTCCTTCCTATTCTTATGTTATCATCATCACACTTCTGACACTTATAGCTAGCTTTCTTTCTTTCCTTATTTGCTAATATGCTGCAGCCAGCTAGCTTTAGACTTAATTATTTCATTTTAATGCCTTGTATTATAAAGTCTCATGCGTGTGGTTTCTTTTCTGCACTGCAGCAGCAGGGCTGCTTGTATTTCCTTCCTTCTTACTCTAAGTCTCTTATAGGCCAATTGTTGATTCTTGGCAGCTTTCTTGAGATACTTCTATGTATTGTCTTTTACATCTTTGGGGATTCAATAAATGATTACATGTATTTAACTTGTATTAGTTATCCACTTATTTACTTGTATGACAATCTCAAGTTCTAATATTGGATAAGACATTACTCTATCTTCTTCTCTTTACTTACAAACGTGTAGTAGGCTCTATGGGACCTCATTGCACTTATTTCACTTCTTGTTTATTTGCTCCATGTCATCTCCACTCATATATATATATAAGTATTTATTATACAACATCCTATTTTATACTTTTATTACTAATGCTTTAAGGATTATAAGATAGTGATAATGAAATCTCATCTAAATTAATTAAAGATAGTGTTTTAACACTACTTTATAAATAACATCTTATCTAAGTTCTTATTGGCTCTTATTCTTTTATGTTTATTGTAGAAATCTTAAAGCTTTAATAAAAATTAATCGTAAGCCCCTTTCGAATTAACTAAACGATAAGCTCTCCTAATATTAAATACTTAAAGACCTTGTTATCGTCTTAAGCTCTTATTTATGATGAGATTTATATTGAAGTCAAAACATTATAACACTTATACTTTAATTATTACCAAAGTAGATACCTATTCTTAATAATAAAATTTCTTAATATATAATCAAGAAATTGTATTTACTATTTTTTTTTTATACCAAAATTCCTTTAACTAGATTAAATTCTCATTAATTAACTAAAAATTTTCAATATGCAAATAATATTCGCGTTCGAATATCATTTACTTCGGGACTTAAAAAGACGGGGTATTACAAGCTTGTTCTCAATCATGACTTCTGATCCTAGACACAAGTGACAGATCTTGGATTTTGGCCAGATGTACGCCTTTGACTGTGCTAGATATGATCCCTTTAGCAAAGTCATCCAGATTGGCTTCGTGACGTTCCTCTGCGGTATATTTTCTTGGATCTTTAGGAGCTACCTGTGTAGTTAGACCAGTTTAGGTAGTTACCGTCACTTCTTCAGTAATCTGTAGTGGGCCTTCTTCTATTACTTTCCACATCAGATAGTGATGGGCTTTAAGTGCTGTTTTGATTCTGAAACTCCATTCTCGATATCCTTGGATAGAGAATTCTTCACAAGCCCTAACAACAGATGATTCCATAGCAGATAGTATGCACATTAATGAAAGATAGGTTTTCCTAGATCTATTCAAGTTGACCACGCAGGTATTAACCCTGTGAAACAGAAACAATGGTCGTTTGAACCATTGCTCTGATACCACTTGTTGGTCCTGAAAGAGCAAGGTTTGGTGTATGGGGGGGGGGGGGGGGGAATGCACCAAATACAAACTTTTCAGTTTACTTGGTGATTTGTTTGAGAGTTCAAGCTATTCTTAAATAAGAAAATGCTCGGCAGGTGACTAACCAGATTGATCAGCTGATCGATACCAGATTAGTCCAGACAGATTGCTCTCAAGTGTAAATGCTTAGATAATAATAAGAGTGATCTTATTACTTCCTAAGTATTGTGTGTGTGCGGAAATATGGTGGATTTAGTGAGTGCTCTTATATAGAAAACCTTAAAGATTAACCAGATTGATTAAAGCAGATTGATTGAGATGCAGTCTATATGGAAGTGCAGAGAGTTAGAATAATAAACAACTGAAAGTAAATATGCAGAAGGATAAATGACACAATTGTTTAACGTGGTTCGGGAAATCCCTACGTCCACGATTTGATCAAAACTAGACCAGATTATCCACTACTAGGATACTCTTCTTCTTTATACTCGTGGAGAACGAGTCACAAGTATCCATCAAAGCTAGAAGGATACTTATGCACGAAGTAAGAGTCGTGTCCCTTTACAACAGATTACCTCTACGTTACCACTAGAAAACTACTAGCTAGCAGGGTGATCTCCTTTCTCTCGATACGACAGACTTGAATCGAGGTTGGGTTGGTGTGATATAGAATCACAAGTAGTTTAAAGCTCTTGGTCTGAAGTTGAGATTGATTTCTTGAGAGTGACTTTGTCGATATAGCTCACGTGTGTATCTCCAGACTTTGAACTTCAAATATATAGGCTTTGAATTTAAAATTCTAGCCGTTGTTGATTGGCGTGGGATTGATTGTAGATTTCCAATCAATGATATCCATCATATCTGTTCTTGCCTTGTAGAAACGTTGACTCAATCCTCTAAGTATGGAAAGCAGATTGCTAGCGGTTACTTTCCTTCCTTGTGTCAATCATGGATTCTCTTCACAAACCCTATTGGATGGACTTCAATATTGACGTGGCAAGAGGATATGATGTGTAGGATGATGTCATCTGGTGGTTTGATGACTATTGATTTGGTGTCTTGCTGTGATCATCGGTCTGGTCGGTGATCTGGTTGATGGCAGATTGATTTCTTCTTAGTGAGAAATCTTGGTCCTCATCCTATACTATCATAGAAATGACTTCTATATGAATAATTCCTTTACATGCTAAGTCATCTCCTAATCTGTTCTCTATCAGAATTCACTTTATACGTAGTGATCTGTTAACACGTAGAACAGTTTAGCACCAATAAAAGCTATAACACCTAAGTGAGTTTCGAAAGATCATCATCAAAACCAAAAAATACTTTGGGGTTCCCAACATTCGGCCTCTTCCTCCTCCTCACTTATTTTCTGCATTCGGGTAGGTGAGGGTGTTGGTGTTCTGGCAGGAGAGAAGTACTTCTCCTAGTTTGGATTGTAACTTGATTCTGGTGCTACAAATACTGGTTCTACTTGTGGAGCCTCTGTTGGTGCTACCTCAGCTTGTGATGCTTCCTCTCTTTGTTCTGGTCTGACTTGTTTGGATTGTTCTGGCAAAGAGTGTTTTGTTGCTGCTTCTGGTGGTGGTGAGGACTCTTGAACCTTCCTCAGTCTACGCCTCTTCTGCTTAGGCTAAGAAGCAGAAGTTTCTGTATCAACAGAACTGCCTCTTTTTACTGTTGATCTTCGTGCTGCTTTCTCTTTCACAACTTTCTCCTTGATTGCTTTTCCTTTCTGTTTTTCCACACCTTTTGTAGGTGGCATCCATGTTGGATTTGAACTTCCCATCTCAAGAAGTACAGCTTGATGCACTTAATTAGTAGTTTTGTTGAAGAGTGCTGGAGTCAATCCCATGGATATCTCAATCTGATGTTGATCCTTGGGTATGGTAAGACTTGTGTTGAACTCCACAGCATTCTCCCATACTTGATGTTTGAAGAATCTTTCCACCATTAGACTGATTTTGGTGGAGTGACGCAAATTCCTCCTAACTTCCACTGAAACTCCTCTTCCTCTGCTGTCTTTGGTGTAATTGTTGGTCCCAAAAGAGCAGGCTTTGGTGTATGGGGGGGGGGAATACACCAAATGCAAACTTTTCAGTTTACTTGTTAAAATAATAGAGAGTTCAAGCTATTCTTATTTAAGAATTTGCTCGGCAGATGACTAACCAGATCGATACTCAGATCAATACCAAATTAGTCCAAACAGGTTGCTCTGTAGTGTAAACACTTAGTCAATAATAAGAGTGATCTTATTATCTTCTGGGTGTTGTGTGTGCGGAAATATGGTGGATTTAATGAGTGCTCTTATTAAGAAAACATTTAGAGATAGTCAGATCGTTTAAACAGATTGATTGAGATGCAGTTTGTATGATAGTGCAGAATGTTAGAATAATAAACAACTGAAAATAAAGATGCAGGAAAGTAAATGACACAGTTGTTTAACGTGGTTCGGGAAATTCCTACGTCCACGATCTGGTCAAAACTAGACCAGATTATCCACTACTAGGATACTCTACTTCTTTATACTCGTGGAGAACGAGTCACAAGTATCAATCAAAACTAGAGAGATACTTATGCACGAAGAAAGGGTCGTGTCCCTTTACAACATATTACCTCTACGTTACCACTAGAAACCTACTAGCTAGCAAGGTGATCTGCTTCCTCTCGACAAGATAGACTTCAATCGAGGTTAAGTTGGTGTGATGTATAATCACAGGTCTTTGAAACTGTTAATCTGGATCAAGAAGGTTTGAGAGTATATTCGTAGTATAGCTCGTGTGTATCTCTTGTATCTTGTCTCTTTCTTGTATATTCCAGATTTTGAACTTCAAGGTTATATATGCATTGAATTGAAAATTCTAGCCGTTTGTTGATTGGCGTGAGTCAGATGGTAGATTGCCAATCAAAGATGTCCATCATATCTCTTCTTGCCTTGTTGAAACGTTGACTCAATCTTCAGTTTTATGGAAAGCAGATTGCTAACGGTTTCTTTCCTTCTTTGTGTCATTCGAAGATTCTCTTTTCAATCCCTGTTGGATAGGCTTCAATTTTGACGTGGCAAGAGGGTATGGTGTGTAGGATGATGTCATCTGGTAGTTTGATGACTAAATCGATCTGGTGCTTCGCTGTAGATATCGATCTGGCCATCGATCTGGTCGCTGTCTGTTACAGCAGATCGATTCCTTTTGGCGTGAAATCTTGACCTTCATCCTATACTATTTTAGAAATGACTTCTATAGGAATAATTCCTTTACATATCAAGTCATCTCCTAATCTGTTCTTTTAACAGAATTCACTTTAAGTGTAGTGATCTGCTTTACATATAGAACAGCTTAAACTCAAAAATAGCTAAGTGTGTTTCGAAGGATCATCATCAAAACTAAATATATTAGGGTTCCCAACAGTTACCAACTTGGCTTCTTTAGCCATCAGATCAAATAGAATTCGGCTCCAGTTGACTCTAAGATTGAGTACAATAGCCGTGAGAATTCTGAATTTTTCCGGGGTCACCTGGTCATAAGATCTGCTGTGGTTGAGAAAAATTCTCTGGACCAGTTCAAACATGAGCTTGAACCCAGGTTGTAGTAGAGATCGTTGAAACATCCTTCCAGTATATGCGATGGGTATCACCATCATTATCTCCACTGCTGCTTGAAGTTTGTCATGGGTGATTTCGTCCAATGTCAGTCCCTCATCCTTCAACCGGTATGCCTGGTTGATCATTGCTATGACATTGTAAGTTGTTTTGCTGGTCCTGTCCCCTATGGGCATCAACACGTTGGCTTCATTGCCATTCTTATCACTTTTCCATGTAAGATAAAAGGTTGCTACTTGTTTCGCCAAGAACATGTTGGGATGTGAAGTAACAATATTGCAGAATCCTATAAACATAAGAAGATATAGAGAACATATATGTATATTCATCAGTTCATGTGATTATCAAGTACGAATATCCCAAGCACATGTACAAGTTAATACACACTAATCAGAGCATTTTCCCAAAGAAAAATATAAACAGTATACAAAGGCACATATTAAGTTGCAGATGAAGAATTTAAGAATTTAAAAAAACCTTCGCAGTGAGTAATCATTGCAAAAATTTCTTCGAGTTTGTGAAACCCGTGAGTATCAAGGACTGCGTAAGGTTAAGGGGAAATGAATTTCTGAACCTCCGCCACATGTTGGAGAAACAAGGAGGTTTGAGGTGCCATGATCAAAAACACAAAAGACTTTGAAGGAGTTTGCAGAGAATCAAAATCTGGGAAATCCTTAAGTGCTTAGATATAGTAGTGCTCAGTGCGATGTATGTGAAGGTGAATAGTTAGGAGTAGAACAATGCATATATATAAGAAAATAATCAACAACACAGATGAAAGAGATAAAGATTGGAGGGTTGGATGAGTATCTCCCTTTTTAGGTTTTCCCGCTTCAGTCTTTCATTTTGCCGCCTTTCCCTGCGTTTGATGTACGCGCTGGATCCTAAGGTTGTAGGAGAGAGTGTGCGAATCGTCCTATACACTGCAACTTTCCTTTTCCTTTTCTTGCAGAGATTTTCTCGATCACGGTTACCAAAGGTGTGCTAATCATCAGATTATAGAAGATTTTAGCAAATCTAAGTTAGAAAATAGCTTTACAGACTGTAAATTTAGGAGATTAATTATGGACAGTGACGTCTTTCATCTAGGCTCTTCAATTTTCCCAAAAATTCCCCCATGGTTCAATAATTATTTATTGAAAATAATTTCCACGTGGCATTTCTTCAATCTGGGCAAGTTTTGACATGTGAAATCAGGTAACGTTCTGGTTGACAGTCTAATATTGTCCTTCTGGTTGACAATCTGATATTGTCCTTCTGGTTGACAATCTGGTTTGTCCTTCTGGTTGACAATCTGATATTGTCCTTCTGGTTTCATCAATCTGGTATTGACTTCATTCTATCATCCAGATTTAGTAATCCAAGCTTTTCACATAGCATCTTGAATCTTTCTTCTGGTAGAGCTTTAGTCAATATATCAGCACGTTGCACGTCTGTGTGAATCTTCTCGATCTGGATATGCTTTCTCTCCACATGATCTCTAATAAAGTGATGTCTCACATCCACATGCTTGCACCTTGTATGGAGTACTGGATTCTGTGTTATTGCTATTGCGCTTGAACTATCACAAAATATAGGTATCTCCTTTACATCAATCTCGTAATCTTTCAGTTGTTGTTCCAACCACAATATTTGTGCACAACAACTTCCAGCAGCCATGTATTCTGCTTCTGTTGTTGATGTGGCAACTGATGTCTGCTTCTTCGAGAACCAAGATATCAACTTGTTTCCAAGGAACTGACATGTACCAGAAGTAGACTTTCTGTCCAATTTGCATCTTGCATAATCTAAATCAGAATAGCCTGTTAATTCAAGGTTGTCATCACATGGATACCAGAGTCCAATGTGAGTTGTTCCTTTAAGGTATCGAAGTATCTTTCTCACAGTTTCCATGTGAGATTCTTTGGGATTGGCTTGGTATCTGGCACATACTCCAACAGCAAATGTAATGTCTGGTCAACTTGCAGTGAGATACAGCAGCGAGCCAATAATGCCTCTGTATTGTGTTATATTTGCTGGTTTGCCTTCTGGTTCTGGATCTATCTTCCCATTGGTCTGCATTGGAATTTTGACTGGTTTACTGTCTTTTACTCCAAATTTAATGACCAGATCGTTAATGTACTTTGCTTGATTCACAAAGATACCATCTGGTAACTGCTTCACCTGCAAACCTAGAAAGAAATTCATCTCGCCCATCATGGACATTTGATATTTGTTTTTCATTAGTTCAGCAAATTTTCCACATAGATAGGCAGATTGTGATCCAAATATGATATCATCAACATATATCTGGACCAAAAGGATATATTCCTTGACTTTTATGACAAACAATGTCTTGTCAACAGAACCTCTTCTAAAACCAGATTCCAGCAGGAATGTTGATAACGTTTCATACCACGCTCTGGGTGCCAGTTTCAATCCATAAACAGCTTTGGCTAATTTGTATACTTTCTGGTCTGGATTTCCTTCTTCAAAACCAGGTGGTTGCTCAACATATACTTCTTCTTCAAGTATACCATTTAGAAATGCACTTTTAACATCCATCTGGTACACTTTGAATCTCTTGTATGCTGCATATGCTAGGAATAGTCTGATTGCTTCCAATCTTGCAACTAGTGCGAAAGTTTCATCAAAATCAATACCTTCTTGTTGACTGTATCCTTTTGCAACTAATCTGACTTTGTTTCTGACTATTTCACCATTCTCATCTCGTTTATTCTTGAATACCAATTTGAAACCTATCACTCCCTGATGCTTTGGTCTATCTACGATATACCAAACTTGGTTCCTTTTAAACTCGTTGAGTTCTTCTTGCATAGCAATAACTCAGTCTGCATCTTTGAGTGCTTCATAAGCATCAGATGGTTCAACGCGTGATAGATAGCTACTAAGAAGAGCAATTTCTCCATGCATTCTTCTAGTTATCACTCGATCTGATGAGTTCCCAACAATCTGTTCAGGAGGATGATTGTCTTGTATCCATCTCCTTCTGCTGGACATCTCTTCTTTTGATATCTAAGGCTCAGCTTCATTGGTTTGGTCCTCAAATTCTGGGTGTGACGTTGAAGATGCTTGGAAAGGATTTTTAACTTCTGGTTCTTCAATTTCTTGATTATTTTTCCAATCGTGTTTGTATCTCTGGATTCTTCTAGTTGATCTTGAGCTTGCTCAATATTGTCTCCTTCTTCTGGTTGGTTATCTTCTGGTGGAGTCATCGATCTGTCTAGATCCAGAACGATATGTTCTATTCCCATTATTATGAATGTAACACAAGCAACCAAAGGTACGGAAGTATAGTATCATGGGTTTTCTGTTGTTCCAGATATCGTATGGTGTCTTCCCATGTCTGAGAGTGACCACCGATCTATTTTGTGTATAGCAAGCCGTATAAATGGCTTCTGCCCAGAATTTCTTTGGTAATCTGCTTGCATTGAGCATGGTGCGAGCTGCTTCTTTTAATGATCTGTTCCTTCTTTCAACTACTCCATTCTGTTGAGGTGTTCTTGCTGCAGACGTTTGATGTGTGATTCTCATCTGATTGCAATAATTCTCAATCTTTAGGTTTAGGAATTCTGTTCCACGATCTGATCTGATGGTTGTAACAGAAGCTCCCTTTTTCTTGGTGATTTTGTTGAGGAAGTTTGGCAGTTTTTCCAATGTTTCTTTCTTCTTATATAAGAAGATTACCCATGTAAATCTCAAAAAATCATCAATGATGACCAGAGTGTACTTTCTGCCATTTATGCTTAGTGGCTTGACTGGACCAAATAGGTCTAAATGAAGTAATTCTAAGATTCTGGTAGAGGACTGAACAGTTTTGCTTGAGAATGATGATCTGGTTTGCTTTCCAGCTTGACATGCTTCGCAGACATGGTTCTTGTCATATACTTGACCAGGTAATCCTTCGACTAATTTCTCTCTTGCAATCTTATTGATTGTCTTGAAATTTAGATGACTTAGTTGTTTATGCCATAGCCAACTGGTTTCTGATACTGTCTTAGTAACCAGACATGTCTCAATCTGGTTGTTCCATTGCACAATATATAATTTGTCCTGCAATTTTCCGGTAAGAAGAATCACATCTCCTTCCTTGCTTTTCACAAAATAGTTGTTAGCATCAAAAATAATCTGATTTCCATTAGCACAGAATTGGCTTACTGAGAACAGATTATGACTAAGACCCTCGACATATGATACATTTGAGATAGTGGTCTTGCTAATAGTAATATTACCATAGCCTCTGGTGTAGCCTTTTGAGTTACATCCAAAGGTTACCTGTGGTCCTTCTCGTTCCACATAGTCTGCTAGAGCATTCTTATCACACGTCATGTGTTTTGAGCATCCATTATCAATAATCCAAATTGTTCCCTTTGCTATTTTACTCCTTCTTGCAGTTCTTTGGTCCTGCAATTAATAAATTTTAGCTACCCTTTCAACAAGTGGGTGCTTGGTTAGTAGCAAATGTTCTCTTGGGAATCCAGATAAACTTAGTATCAGGAACACATATGTAGCAAGTGATTCTTCTTCCAATATCATCTGTTTTGGTTATGGCTATGTAGATATGAGGATGATTTCTCTCTATATTGTCCCAATTTATTTTCCTTCTGTTGGTTGAAGATATCTTGGAAGGTGTCTTCTGCTTCGGTCTTTTATCTGTTTTCTCATATTGAGCAGATTGTCCTTTCTTCTGATAGTATCTGTTGTTCCCTGTTTCCTTCATCATCAACTTCTGAGGTTGATCTTTCTTGTTCTTGAGATCCTTAATTTGATCTGGTATATTCTTCCTTTAAGCAACAAACTGAGTCTTGCTGGAACTCCCATTGTAGCCAAGACCAGCTCTCCCTTTTTGTTGCATATCAATAATCATTTCAGCTCGTTCTTGATTCTTGTTGATTTTGCTCATTTTCTCCATATTTTTCTTCAATTTTTCTTCTACTACCTCCTTTCTGTGAATCACATCTTTCACCTTGGAGTTGAGTGTATATCTCTTTGCATCTTTTGTCTTGATCTGCTCTCCAAGACCAGTTATTTGTGCAGAAAACTTGGTGTTTGTTTCACTCAAGAACTTCACAGTGTCATTCAGCTTGTCATTTTCCTTTATGACTTCAGAGAACAACTTCTTTATGCTGGTGGAGCTTTTGAACATCTCATTGATTTCATCCCATGTTACTTCTGGTTCATCTTCATTTCCTGAATCATACACAGGTTTATTTGAAGATAGAGAGACATGAGATTTTACCTCATTCTGGTTGAGTCCATTATCAAGACCCATGTAGCATTCATCCCATTCTTCATCCGATTCTTCTGCATAGAATGCTTCATCATCTTCTGATGAACCGTCTGTCAGATGACTTGAACTGCTAGAGTCTTCTTCTGCCATCATGGCCTTGTGTTGGGCTCTGAGTTTACGATCTCTTTTAGCTCGTAGTTTCTCTTTGGCTTTTAGACAGGTCTGGACAGTCTGTCTTGAAGTGACTTGTTCTTCCACATCCATAAAAAGTGTAGTAAGTAGAGTTACAAGTTTTACCATTACTTCTACTTTCTGCTTTGTCATCAGATCGTTCTGCTTCTTTGTTCTTCTGGTATCTACTTTTGTTATCTTTGTAGAACCTTCGATACTTTCTCGATCTGATTTCCATTTTGTCAATTCTCTTGGCAATCATGGAAAATTCTTTGAGCAGTTTGTCATATCCTCCTTCTTCTGGTGTGGCAGATGGTTCTGATTCATCTATTTTGCACTTCGCTTTGAAGGCAATCTCTTTCTCTTTCTTTGAGCTGTTTTCATTCTTCTTGCTGGAGGAGTGATAAGATCAATGTATCCATTTGATGTCACATTCGTGAACAGCCAAATGATCAAATAAAGCTTCCACGGACAGATCATTGAAATCAGCGCGTAATGGTTGCATTGCTGAATAAATCTCCCAACTAGGTGGTAATGCTCTGAGAATCTTAAGATTCTTCTCTCTCTGTGTATACTTTTTTTATTGAAGGTAGAGACTTCAAGTAACACTTCTATGAACCTGTTCTTCATCTGTTCGATGGTTTCTCCAGGTTTCATCTTGAATTCATCGAACTTGTTACACGCTAGAGATAGCATGTTTTCGATCATTGCTTCAGAACCTAGACTTAGTTCTCTCAAGGCTTCCCACATCTCTTTGGCTGTGTCAAGATCTTGGATTTTAGCTAGATGGACTCCTTTTACAGTACTAGAAATAACTCCTTTGGCAAAATCATCAAGATTTGCTTCTCTTCTTTCTTCAGATGTGTACTTTCTGGGATCTTTTAGTACAGCCTCTTTGACCACTCCTGTTTCAGTGATACGAGTTGTTTCTTCTGTAATGGCTAATAGCCCTTCTTCAATTACCTTCCACATCAAGCAGTAATGAGCTTTGAGGCACATCTTGATTCTGAAACTCCACTCTCTGTAACCTTGGATGGAGAATTCTTCGCATGCCCTGATAACAGATGATTCCATAATGACAGATAGGATGCAAATGAATGAAAAGAGATTTTCTAGATCTATTCAAGTTGACCACGCAGGTTTCACCCTTGTGAAAATAGAAACAATGGTCTTATGAACCACCGCTCTGATACCACTTGTCGGTTCCGAAAGAGCAAGGTTTGGTGTATGGGGGGGGGGAATACACCAAATACAAACTTTTCAGTTTACTTGACTAATTGAATAGGAGTGATTTAAGCTTTCTGTAGAACAGATTGCTCTGAGTGACAGATCAAGAGTAATCTTATTCTCTAATAGAATGTTGTGTGCGGAATAATGGTGGACTTAGTCAGTGCTCTTTGTTTAGAAAATCTTTTCAAAACTTAACCAAGTATTTAGCAGATTGATTAAGAATGCAGTTTTGAATGAGAATGATAGATAATGGATAAAACAACAGGAATATAAAATGCAGAAAATAAATAACACAGTTATTTTACGTGGTTCTGGAAACCCCCTACGTCCATAGTCTAATCCAAACTGGATTAGATATCCACTACTAGGATACTTTTCTTATTTATACTCGCTGAGAACGAGGCACAAGATTCAGACACAATCTGGTCGAAACTTATGCACGAATAAAGGTCGTGTCCCTTTACAACTTACAGAAAACTACTGTAAACTGGATCTCTTCACGTTAATCCACTAGAAAGCTACTAGCTAGCAAAGATCTCCTTCTTTCTTTCTCGATAAGACAGACTTGAATCGAGGTGTGATTACGATCACGAACGGTTCGGAACACGATCTGGTAGGTAGAAATCTTCTCGCAGTAAATGCTTCGATGGTTGAGATGTTTTCTGGGCAGAGTAACAGTTTGCAGATAGTAGATGATCTTTCTTGCATATATGGCTCTAGTAACTCTTGTATCTATATCTCTGCCAATCTTTGTCCCGAGTCTTTTATAAGTGTAGAATTTTGAAATTCTAACCGTTGTGCTTGATTTGTTTGAAATAAATGTTATTTTACAAATCAAGGATAATGAATCCCTAATTTAACTCCTCTTGCCTTCTAATTGAGGTTGACAGAATCTTCCAAGTATGGTAAGCAGATCGTTTGATAGATATTGCTTTCCTTTTTCTTGTCTTGATTTATTCTCTTCCTTCTATGGTACGAAAGGCGTAGTTTAGGTTTGGAGATTCACATACACTTAGTCGATATCATCTGGTATCAGCTTTTAAGTGTTGATCTGGTTGCAGTCATTCTGGTCGAGGTCGATCTGATTGAGATCGATCTGGTCGAGTACGAATTGATATCGATCTGGTCATAGTTGATCTGGTTGAATACAGGTTAACATTAATCTGGTCCTGCATGATCTGGTTCAACTTTTCTGGTTGAGTTGATCTGGTTCAATTTCCTGTTTAAGTTGATCTGGTTCATCTTTCTGGTTGAGTAGATCTGGTTCATCTTTCTAGTTGAGTAGATCTGGTTCAACTTTCTGGTTGAGTAGATCTGATTCAACTTTTTGGTTGAGTTGATCTGTTTCAACTTTCTGGTTGAGACTGTCTGCTTACTTTCTGTCTGTTTAACGTGCTGTTCCTTCTGACTCACTAAATGCGGAAAGATTTTATAGGGTGGAATCTTAAACAAGATATAAAAAAACAGAATGAGAATCGGGTCTCTTATCAGAAATACTTTATATGTTAGTGTTCTGTTACATATGGAGAGCAGATCGAGATAACACAAAACATGAACAAACCTAAGTGTGTTTTTCGAGAGAGAACATCATCAAAACTTAAATTATTTATGGGGTTCCCAATGAGTTTCAACCAGGTTGTGCTTGAAACTTCTGGCTCGTTCTCAGTGAGTATAAAGAAGAGAGTATCCTAGTAGTGGATATCTAATCCAGTTTGGATTGGACCGTGGACGTAGGGGGTTTCCCGAACCACGTAAAAACAACTGTGTTATTTACATTCTGCATTTTAATTTCAGTTGTTTATCTACTAACCAACAAAATCATTCAAACTGCATTTCTTAATCAATCTGCTAAATATTCAGTTAAGATTTTGCAAAGGTTTTCTAAATAAGAGCACACACTAAGTCCACCATATTCCGCACACAACGTTTCTTAGAGATCAAGATCACTCTTGAAATCTGTCAAGTGTTATTCATAAGAGAGTATCTATCAGGACAGATCAAGATCGATCTGGTTTGTTTAAAATTAAGCAATCTTCGTTCAGAAAGCTTAAACTCTCTAAGTAATTAGTCAAGTAAACTGAAAAGTTTGCATTTGGTGTATTCCCCCCCCCCCCCATACACCAAACCTTGCTCTTTCGGCACCAACAAGTGGTATCAGAGCGGTGGTTCATAGGACAATTGTTTCTGTTTCACAAGGTTGAAACTTGCGTGGTCAACTTGAATATATCTAGGAAAACCTTTTTTATTCACCTTCATCCTATCTGTCATTATGGAATCTTCTGTTATTAGAGCTTGTGAAGAATTCTCTATCCAAGGATACAAAGAGTGGAGTTTCAGAATCAAGATATGTCTAAAAGCTCATCACTGTCTGATGTGGAAAGTGATAGAGGAAGCTCAAGAGGAGAAGACTCGTATTACAGAAACTAGTGCAGTCATAGAGATATTGCTCAAAGATCCCAGAACATATACATCAGAAGAACGGCGTGAAGCAAATCTAGATGACTTTGCCAAATGAATTATCTCTAGCACTGTTAAAGGAGTCCATCTGGCCAAGATCCAAGATCTGGATACAGCCAAAGAAATGTGGGAAGCACTGCGAACTCAGCTTAGGCTCAGAAGCTAGGATCGAGAACAAGCTGTCCCTGGTGTGCAACAAGTTCGATGAATTCAAGATGAAGCTTGGTGAAATCATTGAGCAGATGAAGAATAGATTCATCGAGGTGTTACTTGAGGTCTCTGCTTTCAACAAGAACAAGTAGACACAGAGAGAGAAGAATCTCAAAATTCTCAGGGCACTACCACCAAGCTGGAAGATATGCTCTGCAATGCAACCACTACGTGCTAATTTCAACGATTTGTCTGTTGATGCACTATTTGACCATCTAGTTGTACACGAATGTGACATCAGTAGGATTCATGGACCAAACCACTCTTCAAGCAAGAAGAATGAGAGTAGTTCAAAGAAAGAGAAGGAGAAAACATTCAAAGCAAAGTGCGTAGCAAATGAACCAGTAGCACCTGCAACACCAGAAGAAGGAGGCTATGACAATCTACTCAAGGAATTTGCCATGATTGCAAAGAGGATGGACAAAATGGAAGTCAGATCGAGAAAGTTTCGTAGGTTCTACAAAAATAACAAGGGAAGATATCAGAAGAACAAAGAACCAGAATGATCTGATAGCAAAGGAGATAAAAAGAATAATGGTAAAACCTTTAACTCTACTGACTATACGTGTTATGGTTGTGGTAGAACAGGTCATTTCAAGACAGACTGTCCTGACCTATCTAAAAGTCAAAGAGAAGAGCTAAGAGCTAAACGAGATCGAAAGCTCAAAACTCAATGCAAGGCTATGCTGGCTGAAGAAGACTCTAGCAGTTCAAGTCATCTATCTGATAGTTCTTGAGAAAACGATGAGGCATTCTATGCACAAGACACAAAAGAAGATTGGGATGAATGCTACATGGGATTAGAAAATGGGCTTGACCAGATTGAGGTAAACTCTCATAAATCTATTTCTTCAAATAAACCTGTGTATGATTCAGGAAATGAAGATGAACCAGAAGTCTCATGGGATGAAATCAATGAGATGTTAAAGAGCTACACAAGCATAAAGAAGTTATTTTCTGAAGTCATAAAAGAGAATCAAACGTTGAATGAAACAGTAAAGTTCTTGAGTGAAGCAAACACCATGTTCTTGTTTAGCTTGTTTTTGGTGTGTTTTTGGTTGATGTTTCGTCGTGTCTAGGTTTTACTTTGTTGTTTTCGTGTCTTTTTATTTTGTATTACGCCGGTTTATGTATGGGTAATTTGATGATTTATCCACATATTTATAATGTGTGGATACACCTTTTTTGACACATAGTTTACACACACATGTTAACATTTGATATACTTGTGACTAAACATATTTTTTCACACATAAGTACATTTTTAGCCACACAAACGTGTATATGTAAAACTCTGGATTTTTGTTACATGCATTCATGTTCATAGAAGAGCTTAGACGTAGTCTTCCCCTCTAGGATGATTGACTCCTCGACCCTTTGTGATGTTGTCGTGTAGCACCGACCACACTTGGAGAGTTCCGTGAGCGACCCCTTTTGCGAGCTAGGTTAACTACCCTCCGCCCTCTATTGACGACTCTTATTGGAATAATTTGGCCGCTTGGGATTCAGAACCACCACTCCCTTGTAACGAGCTATAATCTCCAACCCCGTCTTGCATTGTATCTCACTGTATTCAATTATTCATTGACCATGTAATCATTTGTTGATTATATTTGCTTGTGGGTTTATATGTTTATCTTCCCCCATTCAGATTAGTCCTAGTTACAAACGAGTTATTGTCTATTTTTCAAGGATAATTCTTCTATTATGATTACGTTCCATGTCCCCCTTTCTTCCTTGCTTCTTTTCTTTCTCCCAATCATGCTCTGGCGCGTGTGCCGTCCCTCAGGATCAAGGCGTGACAATTTTAATAATAATAAAGTAGCCCAATAGACTTACAAACGATGGTATAGTAATCTAATAATAAAAAAAAGGATCTCAGGGGTGATGTATGGACACTAAATCAATTAATGAACTCACATATTAAATCTACCGTATTTTAATTATAATTCATGTGAAGGATTGTATAAATAACTACATACACCGGATAAGGCAGTCTATGGTAGTGGGTTAATTTAATGTCTATCTCCGCTAGATTTCAAGATAAATAAATCAGTTACACAAAGCACAAGAAGAATAACCTCATACATTTTACCTATCTCCGCTAAGTCTCAAGATGAAACATGTATTATCATCCGTATGATTAGCTATGAATTCAATTCATATAAGACATCAAAAGCATAACTAGCAATGAATAATAATGATCAATTATCAAAACATGCAATATAAAACCATAAATCATAAACAAGAATAAGTAGGAAATTTAGAAAATAATATTAGGAATCCATCAATTGAAACAGGTCTTACAAAACCCCTAGAATCACATAGTGTTTATCTACTCATGGTAAAGGTAATAATTGAATGAAATAAAATAAATATGAACCCCAGTTGCAGAACTCTTGATTTTGGGTTGTCAATCCTGGATTGCAAACACTGCTCTAGAAAAGAGAAAACTAATCTAAATTTTTCTAGAATATATGGAATGAAAAGTATTGAGAGAGATGATCTATAGGGCTCCATAATGACGTGTATATGTACGTCTTTGAGTCTAGTTAGAGGTATAGTTGGATAACAATGAATTGAAATTTAAAAATCAAAATATATCGCTAAACTTCGACGATTCGAACATTATGGTCGCCGTAGTTGCAATAAAAATTGGACAACTTCGGTGATCACCGTAGTTGTTGAGAAATCCAACAGCTTCGGCGATCAAAATTATGATAGCTAAAGTTGCTATGCAAATTTGGCGACCAACTCCCCGTGGTCGCCGATCATGTTGGCTTGTCCCCAGGCTCTGATTTTCCTCGTCCTATGAACTCATGCCTCCATCCTTGGCTTATTTCTTGATCCATTAAGAATTTTGACTTGCCATTTGCACTACTATGCCTCCAATACATTATTGTACACCAAAACTTACAAAAAGTATGCAAAACACGACACAATGTAACATGAACACAAAATAGCGAAATGAACACAATATGACACGAAATACTATAAAACAAGACATGAAATAATAATAAATGTATCAAGTGAAACCATATAAAATGATCTTTATTGTTCATCATTGAACAATGAAAAGAAAAAAAATGAATAAACTTGAATGGAATGTAACGAAGATCATCAATGCCTCAGACTACAAAACAGTAATTGATTTAATGCACCTTTTCATCTCATCCTCAAGGTTAAAGAACAAAAGTGACCTCGATACTTTAAAACCTGCAAGTTCTCACGGAAAAATTGTATTGCTCAACATTCTACTTATTTGGAATTTATTTAACGCTTGACGAAATCAATGAATCATACTGCACATCGTCTAATTTCTTGACCGTTTTTAAGTGTGCAATAACCGCGATCAAATAAGACTTTTATTGGCTTGTATTGTAGGAACATTGGTTAAGGTTAGGAAGTATTTGGTTTAGTGACTGAAAAACATCTTAACTTATTCTAAACATGTTCTCCTTCAATCATGACAACTCATGCTCTGGTTAGTTCCATTCATCATTTTTATTCTCTTATTCACAAAAAAACTCATTTGACTAATGGAACCCGCATGAGGAGCTTGCAATACGCATGATAAAAAATTCTAATAATTTAAATAAATATTTAATTCTAACACGCATTTACCACATAGGAGAAATTAAATTGTAGAATAATTTCATACTTTCTCCTTTGCAAATCCTCCTCTTGTGGAGATACGATTTGAATCGTGTACAACAAACCATGATCTTCTCCGATAAGTCATATCTGACCTTCGAAGCTTCTAACCTATCACCCTCACCTACAATCCGACTATCGTGTGGATAATAATCCGTCTTGATTTGTCAAAGAAGGAAGAATGAAATTTCCAAGGCGAAAATACATTGAATTTGAAAAACATATACTGAATGTATAGTGTGTGTAGACGAAAACATAGTAGTGTTTGTTTTAGGTGTAAACGAAAATTACGCTAAGAATGAGTGATTTTTTGTACACCACCTACCTCTTATTTATAGGTGCAATTTAGGACTAGGTTAGGGCTTCAAAGGGGAATGGACCTCGATCTTCCAACAAAAGACCAAGTCCAACCTTATATCTATTTTTCCTTATCCAATTAATTGACCTAGTCAAATCTTAATATAAATTAATTAATTAGTATAAGTCAATTTGACCTAATAAATTTATATTAATTGACCCGGTCTAACCTTAACTTTAATTACTTAATCCACCAAGTTAATTTTGACTTCAATTAATTACTCTAGGAAATATAATAGATTATAGATTTTACATTAATATTTAATTGACTCCACTATAAGATAAATATTGAACTATCGGTCGGCCACTCAAATTACAGATGTATTCCTACTTTTATCATTAATTATTATATGTGAAATAAATTTCAACCAACAACAATCAAACACTTCTCGCTAAACCAATCACAACTACCCAACACATTATTCTCTACACCACTACCCAAGACATCACTATATATGGTTATGAAAAACCCCGCAAGTGCAAATAAATCAAAACAGTGCATAATCAGCCGCGTATACTAATGTCATTGTCACAGATTAAGAAATAAATAATTTTTGAGACCTCGTTCTAAGCAATAGCATGGAGAACTTATCTCACTGTGAAACCACACAATATATATACATATATATATAGGGGTCGGATCCGGTGAGAACCAAGTCTTATATAGGAACTAAAACCTATGCATGTCAAGCACTATTTTGATGCATTACACGTGAATCTCATTGCATGACATGATAATGCATATTTATTCATAATCAATGCATTATATTTTCACTGTATTCTATGCATAAATTTAATGCACAACTAATCTGGACTATAGATTATACAAAGACCAACGGTCCAGATTAGTTCATAGTTCTCATCTAAGGATTAATTATTATTTGATCCATTCCATATATATATATATATATATAGGGGTGGATTCAAGTAAAAAGAGGGTTATTGGTAAAAAAAAATAGGAAATGATCTTATCCGTATATTACTATAGATCTAATGGCTGAGATTAAACACATAATTTTTGAAAAGTAGTTATTTACGCGTGTTGCATTGCGCTTTCGCAATGCAACAGTGGTAATTTTGCCCATATCATAGTTGGATGTTATTGGGATAATATTCAATTGATTAAATTTCCAATAATTACAAAACTGCAATAGGAAAGAGAAAACTTCTCTCAACCGCCCGTTTGTTTATTGTTGCATTGTTAATCACGTAATTTGCATTAAATATATACTTAGTATTGCATTCTATAGTTACGTAATTTGCATTAGACATATATATATTGCATTAAATATTAATTTTTTGTAGTTTGAGAAATTTATGGGATAGCATAATCTTCTAAAAATATTCAAAAATTCACTCTAATTTCGAATTACATAAATTTTAATTTGGAAACGCAACTGAAACTATGCAATACCAATTTTTGTCATTTTGATTCACAATCAAATGTCTGATACATTACGTTATATTTATTGTTGCATTGTATTCTGTAAAGAATTATAAATTAGACGATACTGAAATATTTCATTATAATCTCAATGTCGATGCAATTTACATGTATATATCAATGCAATTCACATGTATGTGTGGTGCAACAAAAGATAATTAAACAAAATAACATTGCAATTTCCACGTATATGAAAATGCAATCTGAGTTTTAACCTTGAGCAACAACAGAATTACGACATCATGATCTTAAACTAATATCAATGAACAAAATAAATAAATTATCGTATGTTACAAAATAAATAACAGTAATATCAATGAAAACACAATATTATCAATATAAAAATCAATGAATTATCATACGTTACACAGACTAATATGTATTCTACACCCTAAACTAAAAAAATAATGAACAATTCAACACAAAACTTCTTTCATATCGCAATACACATACAGGACGAAACGACCTCACACAGAAATGATGCATAAATGAGATATACGAGATTGAATAAACGCATAATTGAAGTAATTCATGTACGGGGTAATTGAACTCACGTGATAATATATATACTGTTCAATTTCATGATGCAATACTATAGCCTGGTTCTATGCTAATTATTGTTACCTCCTCATTCAAACCTAGCTCCTCAAAGCTTGAGGTCGTCTCCACCGCATTGCCCTTCTTCCTCCTCAAACCGTCACTCTCAGCAACACCATGCCTAGCTTTTTGCGGCGGCGCGGCGGTGGGTTTTGAAGGTTCGGGAGAGCCTATAAGGTGCCTCTGCCTGATTCTTTCAAGGAAAATCGAATGTTTAATGCAGCGGCTCTGCCTCTTCAATCGGATTTTGTGGATAGGGGTGGCGGTGGATTGAAGCGGCTCTACCTCTTTTTCTCTCTCCTTAATATAACCACTATTACCTTCATTAGTGGAATTGGTTATTTTTTCTATCCTGTTTAATTACATAAATGTCTTCATTAAAATATTTTTGGAATAATTTAATGTATTTAAAAATTAATAAATTCGGATAGATCATAACCATTGATCTACTAAAATTAATGGTTGACATCATTTCCTATTTTCTATTCAAAATTCACTTTCAATATGATCTACATCATATAAATATGCAAGCATGCCTGACAGCGTATACATATCCATATAATTTTTCAGGTTAAGGTCAGCTCTCACATCAAATGGTACAACAACCTTTATTGACTAGACTGTCCAAATCTATCTAAGTTGTGAATTTTACTCTACAAAGGAGCCGACTTTGTTACCATCCGTGATCATGGATCCACCACACAATCTAGAAAAGAGACTTGTTTGGATTTAAATAATCAATGAAAATAAATCATAAACCAATGATAAAAATATTTATTCTCATTAAATGGAATCGAAAAAAAGTCTGTTACTGTAATGCCCCGTCTTTTAATTATCAAGTAAGCGATTTTAAACGCGCTTGTGAATACCTATTGAACATTTTATTTTAATTAATGTTAAATTTTAACCTAGCTACAGTGGAATCTTTGTTTTAAAGAAAGAAGTATTGAGAAATCGAATTTGAGTAATAACTTAAGAGACATTAATGCTAAGCATACTTATGATTTGAGAAATTATACACATATAATTGTATATGTTTTATAACTTGGAAATTTTATATATTAAGTGGATATATGTGCACGTGAGTGCAGTTGTTAAAGAAATCAGATTATATATATATTTACAGTATATAATGGAAGAGATGTTATATATATATATAATTACAGTATAGAATCAGGTTGGTATATGTATCAATGTACAGGTAATGATGATATCTATATATAGTAAGTAGACTGTTACTGTAGATATACATAAAATCACACGCCTAAATCACATAAACTGAAGTATCACATGCAAAATAAATTACAACATAGGAAACAAATTATATAAGTGCACTGGAGCTGCACTCGGCAGAATCTAGAGGAAAGACAGAGAATCAAAAATACAGAAAAGTAAGGATTTCTTTTACACTAAGTGCTAAGTAGGGTGGTGAGTACACCTATCCCATAGGGGAGATATTTCTAAAGAGCCTACAACTGCTTTAAGCTAAGATAAATCAGAAACATAGCAAGAGGCAGGCTGTAGCATGGCTGGAAGGTAGGAAGTGATTGGATATCAAGTTCCAACACTCCACACACCTACGGTGAGATTGGAGAGGAGGCTTCTTCCCAATGCTTTGCATTATCCTGCAGAGAGGATTAGACAGTTAGGAGAGAGAGTAACCAAAACCTTCCTACTATAAAGTAGTCCCTAACCTAAGCATTCAACACACACAAAAACTCTACACTCGGCTGGGACAACAAAGAGAAGCAGCAGAAGCAGTAACATTCAACCACAACATTCAAGTGAAGGAGTTAAAGATTAAGGTAGTCTTCCTCAACCATTACCCAAGTTATGTTCTAGCAAAGGAGTCCTAAAACATTGAATCCTAAACTAAATCATCACTAGAAACATACCAAAGCAACAATTTAATGACTAAGTGCAGAAACATACCAAAGTTAATTCAGATTGCAGGACTTAGAACAACAAGTTCATTTGCAGATTAGAACATACATAGTTTCAGATTTCAGAAACTAAGAATAAACCATGTAGTTTTTAGTCCAGTATATATATATATATATATATATATGCTTTAAAATGGCAGCTTAAGGGACAGAGTATGGAATTAGAATACAGATTCATAGTTTGAAACAACAAATTGTATGAATGCTATTAAAACAGACCATCAAACTAGACAGATTTTCAGATTTAGAAAATAAACATATTTCAGATTTCAGTACATAAGACTCCATCGTGTAGCCTTTTAAAGCCCAGTTATACATATATATATATGTTGTAAAATATCAGTTAATAGGCCAGCATAATGAACTTAAAATACAGGTTCATAGTTTTGAAACAACACATAAACTAAAAGTTATTAAACAGAACCTAGAAAACAGAATATAGCAGTTCTTCATCAGAAAATAAGGAACAGAGTATGAGTATACGTTCTGTTAATGAAATCAGTTAAAACATGGTAAAAATTCCAGAACAGAAACATAACATTAAGCATATAAGAGTACACTCCCTATAAAATCCACCCCAGAATCGAATCTTCAAAACATAAAGGAGTTCTTAGAGCCAATCAACGCAGAGCACAAACAGAAATTGGAATTTCAGAATCCGCAGGAAGTACATAAATAATTAAACATAAAACTAAAATCATATCCAGAGCAAGAGAATGGATTAAAATTCAGATTTTTTTAACTATCATATTTTAATTCACATAAACCCAAATCCAACAATTAAAATTTGAACTTACAGAAAAGGAAAAGTTGAAATATAAGAAAAGAAATAAAAGTTTTGGTTTCTTCCCGTAAGAGGCTCGGTGGCAGTACAGGGGAAGCTCCGACGAAGTTCCTCTGTTTAGAAGAGCCTGTAGAAAAATTCATAAAACAATTAAAGCTAAACATGCAAGGACCAAGATTGAAACATTTAAAATACAGAATTAGAGATTTGAAGATATTGTAATAATTTACAGAAACTAATTAAGAATAAAGCTAGAAACTTTATGAAAATGAGAAGGAAGATGAGCTTTACCTTGAGCTGCTGCTGCATGTCGTCTGGGAAGAGGTATCGGCGAGAGAGAACTAAGAAATTGTAAAATTTTAGAAAGAAATTAAATCTAAACTTACAGATTAAATTCTGAAATTTTGGACATGAAGAAACAGAAATGAAATCAGGGGGGGAGTTAGGGATTTACGAAACTAGAAATCCAGAAGGAGAATTAGAGAAAGAGAAAAGACAATACCTTACCTAAGGGAAGGAGCGGCGCGGTAGCTAGGAGAAGGAACCGAGAGAGGGCTCTCGCCGAGGTTGCAGCTAAGAGGATGCTTGGATTCTTGATCAAAACCCCAAGGATCCAGTACATGACTCTCGTGTTGCTCGAGGCTTTCGTACAGAATTGAGAGAGGGACAGGGAGAAAATGAGGGAGGCAGAGAGAACAGAGGGAAAGAACGGCTGAGAGAGGAAGAGGAGGAAGAAACGTGTGTGTTGTGTCTGTGAGTGAAAGAAAGAAGGAAGTGAATTAGGGTAGATAGGATAGAGTGATCTAGAACATGGGCCGGGTTTTGGGCCGGGTTACGGGCCGGATCCAAAAATGATTGGGCCGAGAGAAATAAAATAAATGGGCTGGGATTTTAATTTCTTGGGCCTAAAAGAATTGATCTTACTGGGCAGAAATTATTAGATTTACTGGGCCGGGTTGGTCGATTATTTGGGCCGAAAAATAAATTAGGATTGGGCCATATTAATTAATTTAATGGGCCCAGTTTATTTATCTTAAGATAATTGATATTTAAGCTAATTAAATTAATTAGTAAAGCTCACTTAATTAATTTTATTGGACTAGTTTAAAGTTTGTAATAAGATAAGACTTAATGGAGCTTATCATTTTAATTAAATTGAGCTATACCATTTAGTAATACCAATAATGGAAAAAAGGATAGTAATATATATATATATATATATATATATTGTATTAATATTTAGAGCTATTAATTTGGGTAATTTAAGGCCTAAGTATTAGTAAATTAAGAAGATCCAATTTATTGGGATCTAAATTAAGAGAATTAATATCTCTAAATTTATTAAGGATTATTTAAAGGAATTAATAGTTGAGGTTATGTAAAGAGTTAAATAATTGGAATTTATAATATTAAATGAATAATTAATTATCAAGAATTAATTATTTCATTAAGTGTTAATACACTTATTGCACTTAAAGGCAATTACCGGAGTGATTGAATCGAGGATTCAACACCTTAGAGAATATTGATCTGAAGTATCAATATCTCAATTAACGAGTCGAAACAAAAACCGAGAATAATATAATGACTCTTATGATTCAAATATTTCAAATGCACTAAGGCATTTTAACTTATACGAGATTTTTTTAAGGTTCTTACGAGAGATCTACCTCGCGTTTCGAGACCAAAGCAAGTGCAATCCGAAGTTATCCAAGTAGGCTTTCTATTACAAAGAAAATTATGTGTGCTCGTATGCTATTATGTTGATATTTCAAAAAGGTTTTGAACTGAGAACTTATGTTTTAAAGTATTGTATTGCCAAAATGATTTATGTTTTGTACGATGCCTATCTTGTTATCATTTAATCGAATTCGGGTTCCAGTGGGTGAGCAACCCCACTCGAACTAGTGTACACAAAGGACTGTGAGTCGACGGAGGTGTTGACCGGTCAGGTGTCCGTAGAAGGTGGCCAACTTCATGGTACACGTAGAAAACAGATATGGTGGAATACTAAAGAACTTAGACAGCTGTCAACTATAGGTTTCACAAAAAGGATTTAGTTAACGTAGGCGCTTTTAAAGACAAAATCCCTATGTTTCACTTTTTACGGCAATGACAATTATATATGTACGTATGCGATTTCGGCATGTGCATACTGAGTACGTTTGTACTCAGTCCTGCATGTATTTATAAATGTGCAGGTTGAGACGTGATGGATGGAGGTGCTATGACAGGCTTGTCAGTCTTTTTGCGTAGTTCAAACTCTTGGGGGTTTACGTGTCTTCATAAACGTAGATTTACGTAGATCCTTTTTCCGCTGCAAGAGGTTTTATTTGTTTTGTTGACAAATGTGTCAATTCAGAGTTAAACTCTTGTTATGAACTAAGACTCAGTTATAAAATATCCTTTTGTTCAGTTATGTCCACAGTTCCCTTTTATCCTGTATTTTATTATCTGTTTTATAGTCGCGTACCTGGACTTCGCAACGAGGGCGGAGATCAGGGCGTGACAGTTACAACGTCTAAGCATTAAGCATGCTTTGAGGTATACAAACCCTAACAATCTCCCACTTATACTCAAACATGCTTTAGAGTATACAATTTGGGCCACATGACATCACAATTCTCCCACTCATACTCAAAGTAGGTCTCCTACGCGTCAAATCCTAATTCCATCTAAGTCCCTCTGAACATTGTACCGTTCAAGCTCTTTGTGAAAGGATTGGACACTACTATTTCGTCCCTTCGCACTTATATCACGAATGATGTGATACTTTGTCTCAATATGTTTACTTGGCTTGTGGGCCCGTGGTTCCTTTGAGTTTTCCACTGCACCTGAGTTATCACAATAAATATTGATACTTGAAAGCATACTCACAATCACATCTAGGTCCATCAAGAAGCTATTTAGCCAAACTGTTTTCTTTGCGGCCTCCAATGCAGCCACATATTCAGCTTCTATGGTGGAGTCTGCGATGCATTTTTGCTTCAAACTCCTCCATGTCATGGCACCACCTCCAAAAATAAACACATAATCAGAGGTAGATTTCCTCGAGTCTCGGTCCATTTGAAAATCAGAATCTATATAATCTAAAGGACAAAGGACGATGGACTGGTAAACCAAACAATACTCCATAGTCCGTCCAGAGTACTTGAGTATGTTCTTTATCACCGTCCAATGATCCTTTCCTGGGTTAGACTGATATCGTGCTACCATGCCTATGGCAAAGCAAATATTCAGTCTAGTGCACATCATAGCATGCATGAGACTACTGACTGCCGAAGCATACGATATGCGTCTCATCTCCTCTATCTCCTCAGGTGTCTTAGGACACATGTTCCGAGAAAAAGTAACTCCATGCCTAAAGGGTAAGAAACTCTTCTTCGAGTCCTGCTTGTTAAAGCATCTAAGAATCTTATAGAAAAAGGATTCTTGAGATACGCATAACATTCTCCTCTTACGGTGACGGATGACCTTGATCCTGAGAATATGTCCTGCTTCTCCCATATCCTTCATATCTAATTGAAGGTATTCTCTCACATCTGATAACACCTTCTTGACACTTCTGATAGAGAAGATGTCGTCTATGTATAGCACCAAGAATACAACTGTCATTCCCACACACTTCTTGTACACACAACTCTCGTTAGGGAACTAATCAAATTCATAGGATTTGATAACCTGATCAAAGAAAAGGTTCCATGATCGTGAGGTTTGCTTATGTCCATAGATGGACTTCTTATGCTTCCACACCATGTGTTCCTTTCATTGAACTGCATAATCTTCGGGTTGTTGCATATGGATATTTTTCTCAAGACTTTCGTTAAGGAAAACTGTCTTGATATCCATTTGTCATACTTCCAAATCCATATGAGCAACACTGACAATAGTATATGAATAGAACTAAGAATAACCACAGGTGAAAAGGTCACATAATAATCGATGCCCTCTTTTTGAGAGTATCCTTCGCCACTAGTCTGGCTTTGAATACTGAGACGTTTTCTTCTAGTTCTCGCTTCCTCTTGAAGACCCATCCAATGGATTTCCTGGAGTATACTTCAGTAACAGTTCATATGAGTATACTGGAGCATATGAGTATCCTTCGCCCTCGGGAAAATTGACTAGCTCATATACTTCCTTGTCAACCATGGATCTGCCATGGAGTATACTTCGGTAACAGCTGAACCTGCTGGCCCAAATACAGTTCCACCTGATTTCATCGTGCCTTCTACTTCAGCTGTTGAGCAGCATGATAATGAACCAACTGTTGATGAACATGCTGATCAATCTTCTGATCAAACTATCACAACATCAGATCAATAGAAGAAACCATCACCACCACATTGACTATTCACTCTACCTAGAGCTCAATTTCCCGAGCTGCCAGATGATTTCTTATTTGGAGCCCGTCCGGCTACTACTCCAAAGTGCAAATTGAACGTCATTGTGGATCCATTGGTGGATGCAGAACCCACTGATGAAATTTTTACACTGGCCACAACATTAGGAGGCTATACGCACTTCTCGGTCGAGGATTTATTCTTATATCTAATTGCCCCTTATACGATTGAACAGATCGTCGATCTCATCTCCACCAAAGTGAACGACAAAGTGTATTCTTTTCCCAATTTATCTTTCACAGCAACTCAGGCATCAATCAAAGCAGTAGAAGAGCGCTTCAAGACTACACATATGGCTTTATCAGACGAGTTGCAAAAATTTCTTGGAAACGATAGAGAGAAAAAGATAAGTACAAGGAAGAGACCATTATAAGAATGAACATCCAATGAGCTTGATGTTGAAAAGTTTGATGAGAGATTCAAGACAACAAGAATAAACATTGTCGAGAAGGTCAAGGTCAGGTTAAAGAAGTAACTAAATGATTTCTAGTCCAAGAGTGTTAGACTAGAGATTAATCTTCAACAAATTAATTTGAAAAATGTATAAAGGCTCCAAGAATTTGGAGTTTATACCTTAGCACAAACTGTGTAGACTCGTTGCCTGAGTAGCTCGGTCCTTGAATCGCGGGCAAGGCCTGCAAAACAAGACTAGAGGAAGGGTCAGAGGTCCTCCGGGAAGACAGTCCGACACTCAATTCAGTTCATGTTGATTCGTGAAAAGTGTGTGAAAGAACGAATGTTCATTCTCTCTTGTGTGTGAAGCAAATGATGGGGTATATATAGCTAGGTATATAAAGGGAAAATTCGTAATATACCTCAGACGTATTAGGTGTAAATGGTGTGTGTGAATGATCCTTGACCAATCATGGCTTACCATATAACAACAGTCCCTGCTTTGGTTGTTAGAAACCACCGTCGCATAATCCTGTAGCTCTGACTTATGTATGACATGAAGTTGACATATGTCGGGTAGTACAATAAATGTGACTAACATACTTATTAGACTTCCAGAGTCTGATCCTTCGAGGTAGATTCCAGAGGTGATCTAGTGCAGAGGTGAGGAAAACTCAAATCCTACCCTCTGGACACTTGCCAAACCACAAGGCCCCTCGGACCCTTCTCCTCCTCTGTGCTCTCAAGAGCTTAATTCTTCTTTAGAGATTCTTTTCTTCTTTAGCAAGTTTCATTTTCTCTTTATAAAAGTGATGCTGATATTATCCCCTATCTCCTTCACCCCGCTTAGTCTCATAAGTGATCTCCATCATCTTATGAGTCAGACTTTATTACCGAGTTCTGGCAAAATCCCACCATTTTTGAAGGATTTTTCGTAATTTCAAAGATTGTACCCTCAAGTACTATGCTCTAATCCTAATTATTATCTGACATAGCGTGTAAGAAATTATAATTACCCTTTTGACTGTTGAGTATTGTACCCGTCATTATTTGTGATTTTGAAACAGAACCTCACTGCGAAGCGTAATTGCTCCTTCTTTGGAGTAATAATTAAAATTCATACGTCTACCCCGTCTTTAGTAACAGAGCCATCTACGTAAACCTCCCATACTTCTTCCTCTAAGGGTCTGGTGGCCTCCCATACTTCTTCCTCTAAGGGTCTGGTGGTTTCCTGAATGAAGTCTGCTAAAGCCTGAGCTTTAATAGTAGATCTTGTTACGAATTCTATTTCATATTCGATAAGTTCTACTGCTCACTTTACCATCCTTCCTGACAGGTCTGGACCTCCCAGGATTCCTTTAAAAGGGAAATTCGTTCTGATGATGACCATATGCGACAAGAAATAGGGTCTTAACCTTCTGGCTGCCACCATTATCCCTAATGTTGCATTTTCGATATCAGAATACCGTAACTCTGGTCCCTGTATCATCTTTCTTACATAATAAATGGATAAATCTGCTCAAAGCTACTATCCGCTCATTCAATCGTTGAATTTCTCTCATGGTTCTTGGAGACGACATGTCTAACATTTCTTGAGCTTTTACTTTGTTGACTTCAATATTCCTAAGGGTTACCATGTACCCTAAGAATTTTTCTAATCTCACACCGAAAACACATTTGGTTGGTTTTTGCTTGAGGCCTGCCCTTCACAACCGAGAACACCTCTTCTAAGTCTTTGTCATCTGTTTCTTTGATGACTCTTTCGACTAACATATCGTCTACATATTGTTGGTCCCGAAAGAGCAAGGTTTGGTGTATGGGGGGGAATACACCAAATACAAACTTTTCAGTTACTTGACTAATTGCTTAGAGAGGTTAAGATTTCTCGAAAGGAGATTGCTTAAAAGTGACTAACCAGATCGATGACCAGATCGATACACGGTCTGTCCAGATTAACTCTCTTGTGAAAACACTTAGCAGATAGCAAGAGTAGTCTTGTTATCCAACAGAGCGTTGTGTGCGGAAAATGGTTGACTTAGTATGTGCTCTTTATTAGAAAACCTTTGCAAATCTTAACTGAATAGTTTAGCAGATTAATTAAGAATGCAGGTTGTATGGACGTGCTGGTTAGTGAATAAACAACTGAAAGTAAATATGCAAAATATAAATAACACAGTTGTTTTACGTGGTTCGTGAAACCCCCGTCCACGGTCCAATCCAAACTGGATTAGATATCCACTACTAGGATACTCTCTTCTTTATGCTCACTGAGAACGAGCCACAAGTTTCAAACACAATCTGGTTGAAACTTATGCACGAAGAAGGGTTGTGTCCCTTTACAACTTACAGTATACAACTGCAATAAGATATCTTCACATTAATCCACTAGAAAACTACCAGTTAGCGAAGCTATCTTCCTTCTCCTTCTCGATAAGACAGACTTGAATCGAGTGGTGTGATTTCGATCACGAATGACTTAGAACACGATCTGGTTCGTTGAAATCTTCTCAAAGAATTCTTCGTTGAGTATGTTGATTTTTGAGCAGAGTTACAGCTTGATAATGATCTTGAAGTATTCGTACTCTTCCAATCTTAGTTCCAAACTTTTATAGGTGTAGAATTTGAAATTCTAACCATTGGTCTTGATTGGCATGAAGTAAATGTTGATTGCCAATTAGGAATTTGAATCCCATAATATCTCATCTTGCCTTGTGTAAAAGGTTGACCAATCCCTTGAAATATGTAAAGCAGATCGTGATTGATGCTTCTTTCCTTCTTCGCACAGTGATTGATTCTCCTTCCAAACTTGATCTCCAATAGATGATCTTCCATCTTCATGAGATCTGCTGATCTGGCAAGGTGATTTAGATTCACATAAGTACATCTGGACATAGAATCGAATGTCAGATCACTGGGTTGATTTGGTCTAGGCTGGCTCACTTTATGGTAACGATCTGGTCATAGCAGATTGACATCAATCTATTTCAACAAAATGCTCCAAAGCATGGTTGCAATCTCTGTGAAGGATTTCTCATCAACCAGATCGAGTGGCCATCGATCAGATCATCTGCTTGCTTGTAGTCTGTTGTTGATCTGGTCCTCGAACAGAATAAAGACAAAATGACTTCTATGGGATGTAATCATTTACATTTCAAGTCATTCTCTAATCTGATCACAAATTATGTTCTCTATCAGATTCACTTTATATGACAGTGATCTGGTACAAGTAGAACAGATTACAACCTAGCAAACAGAATTAAATCTAAGTGTGTTTCGAGAGAACATCATCAAAACTAAATATTGCGGGGTTCCCAACACATACACCTGCATCTTTTTGCCAATTTGGTTTTGAAAGACCTTGTCCATCATTTGTTGGTATGTAGCGCCTGTATTTTTCAAGCCGAATGGCATGCTTGTATATCCAAAAACCCCCCGCACATACCCCAAAGCATATTTGGGAACGTCTGTCAGGTTCATTTTTATTTGGTAATACCCCTGATAAGAATCCATCATAGATAATAATTGACATCCAGAAGTGGAGTCAACGAGTTGATCAATCCTTGGTAAAGGGTAGTGATCCTTAGGACAGGCCTTATTCAGATCTCTGAAATCATTGCACATTCGCCATTTGCCATTGCTTTTCTTTACCATAACTGAGTTGGATAACCAAACTAGGAATTGAACTACCCTAATGTGCCCTGCTTTGAGAAGCTTATTTACTTCTTCCCTTATGGCCTGGTATTTCTCATGACCAAATTGCCTCAATTTTTGTTTTATGGGCTTTACCATTGGTTCAACGTTAAGGCGATGCATGGCTATTGTTGTACTGACTCCTGTGAAATCTAATGATTTGAAGGGGAATGCATCTGCATTCCTCCGTAAGCAGGCAATAACTATCTTAGCCTCTGCATCCTTCATTTGAGTACCACATGTGTAACACAACCTATGTGATGTGGATATAACTCTACACTCATCAATTCTTCCATAACTTACATCTGGCCTATGGGGGGCCTCTTCTGCCAATGTTTCTTTCTTTATCCTCTTTTCTTCTCTACCCTATGCTCTTTGGCAAATTTTCTGAGATAGGATAGATTTTCTTTTGGCTTCTCCTGCTTTTACAACCTACATATAACATTTCTGAGATATGTCCTGGTCTCCTATGACCAGTTAGACTGTGTTTCCCACAAGAAATTTCATCTTCATGAAGTAAGTGGAGACTACCGCTTAACATGCATTCAAAGTGGGTTTGCCCAAAATTGCATTCTAGGCAGAAGGCGTGTCTCCGATTAAAACGTTATTGATCTAGCAATTTTCACTCCCTCTTCCCCCAATGAATTTGTGAGAGTGGTAGCACCTAATGGTACAACCATCTCTCCAGCAAACTCGTGCATAGCCATGGCTACAAAGTTCCATGTTCGTTTGTAACTGATTGAAGCATTCACTAAACATGACGTTCATGGCGCTTCTCGTATCTACGAATATCCTTTTTACATCATAATTCTTGATGCCTACCGTTATCACCAAAGCATCGTCATTGGGATGGTTAATGCCTTGATTATCCTCTACCCTAAAAGGTATTTCTAGGCAGTTCCCTGTTTCTCGAATTTTCATCACAGGAAAATCTTTTGTGTTAATCATTCTTCTAACATAACTTTTTCTAACTGTATTGGAATCGCCCGAGGTTGGGCCTCCATAAATCATATTTACAGCTCGCCTTTGTTGGTCTCTACTTGTGGGATTATCATTAACCTCTGCGTGTGTGGTCTGGTTTCCGTCGGGAGGTGGATCTACAGTTCCAAAACCCACATCTTGACAGTTTTTCTGCAAAGTTTGATCGCTTGGAATTCAGTGTATTGTTAGTGAACTCTTGAAGGAGTATTTATAGACGATTAAATCACGAACTAGCCGTTGTGGAGCATTAAAGGCTTGAACTAGCCGTTACAATGTACTCACTGCCAGTGATGCGTCCTTTGTTGCCATTTCTGGTATGACATCGTTTTCCAGTATTCATATTCTTTACCAGAATAAGTATATCAGAACGAAGCTTACGTGGCACCAAAATGGACATGTGGACAGAAGACCCATTTAGGCAGATCATCTGTAGCACTTATACATTCCACAGATCACCCCTTGATCTGTGTGCTGAACAAATCACTCCATGATCTATTTGGTAAATCACCTTCTGTGATTTTTGATACTCCATTGTTAGGCAGCTTCTAGACATAACGTATCATATGTTCTGTGTCTTGTGACTGAACGTGTCCTACGTTCTGTGTCTTGTACGCTCTGCTGCAGACCTAGACTAAATATAGATTCTCTATAGATATAGATCGTGACTCACGTTTTGTCTCTTTACATTGGAACATCTAAGAAAAACTAAGTGTATAACAGATCGGGTTAGTACCAGATCGTGACTCACAATTTGTTCCTTTACACAGTGATCTGTTAACTAACACATGAATGTAAAACTTAAGTCTACGTTGATCTCTTATAGAAAAATCTTAATACATATCTTAATATAATTACATATCAGATCTATTCACATACACAGAACATGTTACATTCTGTGCTAGTAAACACTTAAGTAATTCTAAGTGTGTGTTTCGATAACCATCATAAAAACTATTACCCGAAGTTCCCAATAATTTTTCCTTTTTTTATGATGTCGAAACCACACTATACAGATTAATCTTAGGCAAAAAGGATTAACAAAAGTAATATATATAAAGTAAATAAGCATGTAAACAAATGACTGTTAATGTTAATAACATATAGCAAAATATACACACTAAATAGGTCAAAAATAAGCTTTAAAAAAATTACAATCAAAACTTCTATTCCTCTTCTGCTGGGGTCATCTGGCCTATCTCCTTGTTGCTGCTTCTGCTTCAGCTTTCTGCTGTTCTTCTATCTTCAACCCGTGCTTGGCATGGATCACATCATAAATCATTTTATATGTAAGATCCTTCAAGCTCAAGGCACATTAATGTATTGGAGAATCAATGCCATATCTGGAAATCTACCGCTCTACAGCATTGGTGGTGGAAAAGTCCTTCTAAGTGGAGGAGTGAGTACGATTTTTTGCTCGATGGAGGCTTTTAGAATTTCAACTATTGTTGGTCCCGGAAGAGTTAGGTTTGATGTATTAGGGGGGAAATAAACCAAATACCAATTTTTGAAGAGTAAAAACCTTCTTACAGTGAGAATGACTTTTAAGATGACTAGAACAAATTCTCTTTTAGAGAAGATGATCTGGTCCAAAGAAAACTCTTGAGTGTGCTGATTCTGAGAGAGTTAACTTCGTGAGTAGTTTCTCTGCAACAAAATCGTGTGCGGAAGATGGTGGATTTAGTTGGTTACTCTTAAATGAAAACCCTATTTTAGATCGAGTGTTCTTAAGCAGAGTTGATTGAGAGAAATGAATGATAATGAGAATGTTGGGTTAGTGAATAAAATGATTAGAATTAAATGCAGAAAATAAATAACACAGTCAATTTTACGTAGTTCGAGTTAAACCCCTACGTCCACGGTCCAATCACACAAGAATGGAAATCCACTACTAGGATCCTCACTTGTTTATACTCGTTGAGTACGAGCCACAAATTTAAGTCAAAGCTAGACTAAATTTGTTCACGGGTTATGGGTCGTGTCCCTTACAACCTATAGAGATATCTCCTTCAACACTTCACGTTCAAAGCTTACAAAGCTACTAAACTTGATTGAAGCTAACTGCTAACTTCTCGATAAGACAAACTTGAATCGAGATTACAACTTCTAATGTCTCTAGGATAAATCCGATGTTGCTTTGAGGACAGTATGTAAAATCTCATATTTCTTCACCGTTGATGCCTCGAACGTTTAGTGAATAAATATGGGCAGATTAACAACTCTTGCTCATTGAATACTTGTACATTGCACACTTTGATTCGAAGATTTTATAGGTATAGACTTGAAATTCTGACCGTTGGCGTGATTGGCTAAGCAATAAATGCTTAATTGATGTTAAATATCTCTTTGCCATTATTTACATCTTGCCTTGTAGAATAAGTCGGAATCACTTTGATTGAGTTGACTAAATCCTTGATTGACTTCCTTCCTCCATTAGAGATTCACCAAAATTGAGACAGATGATATATATTCTCTTCAACGTTTTTCCATCGTGCTACTTAACTTTTTGTGCTACTTCACTTCAAGTTTGCCTTCTTATTTTTTATAAGACCACTTAGAGTAACCTGATGACTCCTATAGGTCAGAACCTTATAACAAGTGTTCTGCCATTTACAAATTGTTATCAGCTAACATATTCTAAGGATTGGTATGTTATGGTCAAGATCTTATGACTTGATCTCTTCCTTACAAGAACCAATCCTAAAGAATATGGCCTAACAGGCTTGCTGTTCTATCAGATAAGATCGGGAATAGAATGACCTTTTCTATTACAATACCAAGCAAGCCTAATTAGAACATCAGCTAACACAAGAACAATAAATTCTAAGTGTGTTTCCAGAAAACATCATCAAAAAAAATTTCTAAGGGTTCCCAATAATTTCCCTCTTTTTGATGATGTCGAAACCACACTTTACATGATAACCATAAGTAAGAACATTAAAGAACAGTCTGGTTTAAGATACCATAATAGGGTAAATCTCGTTATAATGTATAACAACAAGATACCATAAATGCTTTTTCTGCTTCATCTCTGCAGGCTCCATTGGTGTCACAGCCCAATTTCCTAACCCTTTCTTAATCAAGAAATTAGGCCATGACTTAACTAACTTGAAAATGACTCTAGCAATTGATGTTTGGTTGCAAAGAAACCCATATAAATTCTCGCGAAAAACAGGGCAGGGCCGACACATCGACTTCGAAAGCCCATAACTTTCTCATTTGAATTCCGAATCAAGATCCGAAAGAACCGTTGGAAAGGTATCGAAAAGATCTTTAAAATGGTACCAAATTCAGCAAATTCGGACTTCTAAAACTCACGCAAAAGAGGGTTCAACTGACTGCCCTGTTTCCAGCAAAATCAAAGTTTGTACAATTTTTGAACTTGGAGTTTCAATACATCGAAAGACCATCTCAAGCAACCAAGAAATAGGGAGAACACATAATAATTCATCAAGGAAGATACTACCATAGATATCAACGGCTAAACCAATACAAAGGTATCCAAACGCTCAGATGACATTTAAACTAAGGGTTGCAACGGAACATGAGTTGAGTTACATGTATGACGACATACAACTCAACATACAAAATATCCATCATCAAACAACAAGACAATTTATGGTTCACTGACAATTTATATACAAAGATAACCACAGTGTTCAAATCCATCGCCACCTCCAGCTCAACCTGCACGTTAAGAAAACATGCAGGGCGTGAGTACATAAAGCACTCAGTGGACACATGCCAAAACATTTAAAACTTGCTCATAGAGCCATATCATTGACTTGCCATAATCTTTCTTTTCTGTAAATAATGTAACTGAACATGCATGAGATGTGTCTGCAGACATAAATCTGAAATCTGAAATACCATATCTACGCACTTCTTATGTTGAGAGGTAGGCCTCCCTCTCAAACACTATGACCGGCCAGTCCGCTCACCGGCTCACGGTCACAAATGTGTACACAAACCCTTACCGGCAGCTCGTCCGGCATAGGGCCGATATCGTAATTCTCTCGTAGATAGGTAATATGCAGCATGCTTAAAAACAGGCAAGTCAACTTCTTTAACATAAAACATAATGCATAAACAAATCTTTAGCACGTGCATAGCTTTTGGTTAGAAAGCCCACCTGGATAGAGATCTACTTATCCTGAGGCTTCGTCTTTTCTTTCTTTGCTTTCGCTTCTTTCTCAACTGGACCTTACATTAAGTAAAACATTTAAAGATAAGAATCTTTCTCTTCTTTATGAAATCATAATTTCATAATCTCATTCTTCTTCTTATGTTCTACTTAATTATCATCTCGCATGATTATAACCTATTCGGCTATTGCATCCTTCTATTCTAACATCTCATTTATCTCTTATCTTATTGATATCATCACTTCACTTCTTTACTTACTAAACTAATAATTTTCAACTTCTACATACTTGGCTATTTCAATCTCATAATCTCACATTAGCCATCATATTCATTCTTTATCTTAACTACTTCATCAAATCTAACAAATACACTTTCTACATATGAAATTCAATTATGCCCTTCTTCTTGAGAATTCAACATCTTATTGTAAGATTGAATTTATGTCCCGCCCCGTTCTCCGCCCTTGTGGCGAAGTCCAGACACGCGACTATAAAACCATTTATTTAAATAAAGGATAAAAGGAA
>JAPKLX010000341.1:3454-42618 GCA_026898415.1 Leonotis leonurus | reverse complement strand
GTCCGAATATCGTTTATTTCGGAATTTAAAAAGATGGGGTATTACAATTTATCTTTAGTTTCTTGATTCAATTATACTTAGTGTAGCTCAATGAACTCTAATGAATCATCACTTAGACCAAATAGTCTTAGCATGTTCTTAAACTCACTAACTCCATAATCCACTAAATTTTGAACATTCATTTCCAATGTTTGGAAAATTTCAAATAAATTAATCTAAGCATTATTCATACCCATAAGTTCAAATATGATCTCAATTTGAACAAATAAAATCAAATCTTATAGAACAAGAGATCATAATTTTCGGTCATCACTTCAACTCTTAGGAGGTTTGGATTTTGTTCTAATTTCTTACTCTAATCATGCTTAGTGATGTCTAATGATACTTATTCATACTCAATTCAAGCAAATTCATGCTAATTCCACAAGTTCAACTTAGGGTTTATGTAGAAGATTTAGGGGAAATCTAAATATTCATCATCTCTTGTAATTCTTTCAAATTCTTACTTAAATCATGATGTTCTACCTCTTCTTTATCACATATATAAGAATTAACACCATATCTCACAATTTATGAAACACAATTTATCATAGATGAACATGCAAACTTTCTTCAATTTCTACAAATTAAAGAGGTAAAGATGGAAGATAATTACCTCAAAAGATGATTTCTTCTTGAAATTTGGACTCAAATCTAGCTTAGAAACTTGATTATGGAAGAAGAAATTTTTTTTTCTATGGAGGGGGAGCCATTTTCGAAAATGAGAAGGAGAAATAAGGTTGATGATGATGGAAAAATGATAGATACATATTCTTATACTTTAAGTAAGATTTTTTTCTTAATTAAATAATTAATTAATTCTCTACATAACTCTAGGACCTTCTAGAACGTCCCGACTCCTCGTTTTTCGTGCTTCAAGATTTTAATGCTGGATGATACATCTCGACATCTAGAACTCATTGGTTCAGACCGTTCGTGATTTGGAGTTCATTTGAACAATTTATTCGAGTTTTAAAACACCGAATAAATTTAATTAAATAAATTCTTTCTAATAAGGTATTTTTCTAGTGAAATCTTCATAATAATCTCTTATATATATATTATAAAATCGGGCATAATTTGTAGGTTCTACTACACCTGTTGAATTCTCAAACTGAATCTTAACCGAAAACTTATTTAATTATTACCGAAATTGAAATAATAAATTTTTATTCTTTATTTTATCTGTTTTCTAGCTTAATGGAATTTCTAATTCCATTTTTCTATGTTATCTAATAGATAAAAATTTTCTCTTCTGAGGGGTATGCTTCGTCTGAATTTATTCTATCTTAACCCCTCTCTTTAATCTCTAATATGGAATTAATAAATTCCATTTTCTTTCTTAATAAAATAATCATAAGTCTTTCTTCTAAATCACATAATAGATTCCTCAAACTCTTCTTAATCTCATAAATATATTCTCTTAAGGATGCATAGCCTTAATTAAGGTTTAATTACATCTTAGTTATGGCTACAGTATTTCGGGGTATTACAATTGGCTTCTTGCCTTTGTCAATTATATGTTTCGAAATTTGCGGGATATGATGATTAGGTGGTGGTTGTAGTGCAGAAGGTGTCATTGTGCTAGATTTTTTTTTCTTCAACATTTGTTTCTCTTGAACTTTACCAGTTTGCCCTTTAGCTTTACCATTTCCTTCCCCCTTTTCAACATCACCAATGGCTTTCAGAACAAGCGTGCGAAGGGTCTTCAATTCCTCATTGATTCTCTTGAAATCATCTTCCGCAGTGGCCATGAAATTGAGAAATGTAGTGATATTGCCTTCGATGCTCCCAACTTGATTGTTGTGGCCGCTGCTGACAGAAGAGAACTTCTTGTCTATATCTTCATGGGTTTTCTCTAGGTAGTCAATTTTTCGCATTACAAGGTCCAAGTTCAGAGGGGCTGGATAACCTTCATCAGTTGCTACTTTAACAAAGGCTTTCTTCATTACTTCCTTGACTCGATTGATCTCAAAAGAGTGTAGATAACCATGTACTATTGTGTTTGTGGCCTCTCTTACTCTCACTCAGAAGAGTTAGAGATTTTGAGACGCCGTTAATTTGCTCGGTGTAAAGTTAAAGGTTCTCATCTTGCTTCGTGATTGCCACATCAGAAACCTTTCGGTCTTCTGTTAGATTCTTCTGTATTGTCTCAATAGCATTGTGCACTTCTGTTGTTATCCGCTTCTCAGTATTTTCGTGATGAGCATTTTGATGGTTGTTAAACACTGTCAGAACATGAAATTCTTTGGCTTGTATCTCATTCCACACTAGATTTATGTGATCTTTGTTGGGAACTCCATAAACTAATTTAAGTTTTGATGATGTTCTCTCGAAAACACACATAGGATTTCATCCTATAAAAATCATTATGTTTTTAGTCAGTCAGAAGGACCAGAACGTTAAACAGACAGAAGCAGGCAGAAAAGATTCAACAGAACTATCCTCTGTTCTCAACCAAAAAGTGTTGAACCAGATCAACTCAGACAAAAAGTTGAACCAGAGAGTCTCAAACAGAATGATTGAACCAGAGAGTCCCAACCAGAAAGTTGAACTAGAAACTCTCAACCAGAAAGTTGAACCAGATCAACTCTCAACCAAAAAGTTGAAACAGATCAACTCTCAACCAGAAAGTTGAACCAGATCAACTCTGAACCAAAAAGTTGAAACATATCAACTCTCAACCAAAGAGTTGAAACAGATCAACTCTCAAACAGAAAGTTGAAGAAGATCGTGCAAGACCAGATTAATGTTAACCTGGGTTCAACCAGATCAACTATGCCCAGATCAATATCAATTTGTACTCGACCAGATCGACCTTGACCAGATCGACTTTGACAAGAACGACTACAACTAGATCAACACTCAAATGCTGAAATCAGATGATATCGACTAAGTCTGTGAATCTCAAAGTCTAAATGTCACAGCCCAATTCCTTAACCCTTTCTTAATCAAGAAATTAAGCCATGACTTAATTAACTTGGAAATAACTCTAGCAATTGATGTTTGATTGCAAAGAAACTCAAATAAGTTCTCGCGAAAAACAGAGCAGGCCGGACACATCAACTTCGAAAGCTCATAACTTTCTCATTAGAACTCCGAATTAAGATCCGAAAGAACTGTTGGAAAGGTATCGAAAAGATCTTTAAAATGGTACCAAATTCAGAAAATTCGGACTTATAAAACTCACGGAAAAGAGGGTGTAACTGACTGCCCTGTTTCTAGCAAATTCAAAGTTTGCACAATATTTTGACTTGGAGTTCCAATACCTCAAAATACCAACTCAAGCAACCAAGAAATAGAGATGAAACAATATAATTCACAAAGGAAGATGCTACCATGGATATCCACAGATAAGCCAATACAAAGGTACCGAGTGTTCAAGTGTCAAACAAACTAAGAGTCGCAATGGAATCATGAGTTGAGCTACATGTGTGACGACATATAACTCAACGTACTAAACATCCAACAAAAAACAACAAGACACTCTATGGTTCATTGAAAAGTTCATATAACAAAACAACTACAGTGTTCGAATCCATCGCCATCCCCAGCTCAACCTGCACGTTAAGAAAACATGCAGGGCGTGAGTACATAAAGCACTCAGTGGACACATCCTTCTATTCTAACTATTCTAACATCTCATTTATCACTTATCTTATCTATATCATTACTTCACTTCTTGACTTCTAAACTAATAATTTCCAACTTCTACATACTTAGCTAATTCAATCCCATAATCTCACATTAGCCCTCATATTCATTCTTTATCTTACCTACTTCATCAAATCTAGCAAATATAATCTCTATATATGAGATTCAATTATGCCCTTCTTCTTGAGAATTTAACATCTTAATGTAAGATTAAGTTTATCTTTAGTTTCTTGATTCAACTATGCTTAATGTAGCTCAATGAACTCTAATGAATCATCACTTAGACCAAATAGTCTTAACATATACTTAAACTCATAAACTCCATAATCAACTAAATTTTGAAAATTTATTTCCAATGCTTGGAAAATTCTAAATAAATTAATCTAAGCATTAATCATACCCATAAGCTCAAATATGATCTCAATTTAAACAAATAAAATTAAAATCTTATAGAATAAAATCCCCTAATTTTCGGTCACTACACCTCATTTAAGAACTTTGGTTTTTGCTCTAATTTCTTACTCTAATCATGCTTAGTGGTGTCTAATGATACTTATCCATACTTAAATCAAGCAAATTTATGCATATTCTATGAAATCAAATTAGGGTTTATGTAGAAGATTTAGGGGAAATCTAAATATTCATCATCTCTTATAATTCTTTCCAAGTCTTAATTAAATCATGATATTCTACCCCTTTCTTATCACATATGGGAGAATTAACACCATATCTCATAAGTCATGAAACACAACTTATCATAGATGAAAACATAAACTTTCTTCCATGTCTACAAACTAAAGAGGTAAAGATGATGAATAAATACCTCAAAGATGGCTTCTTCTTAAAATTTGAACTCAAAATTAGCTTAATAATTTGATTATGGAAGGAGAAAATTTTTGTCTATGGAGGTAGGGAAGTGATCGAAAGTTTGGAGGAAGAAGGAAGGTAGATGATGATGAAATATAATAAAATAAGTTTTCTTATACCTTAAGTTAAGATATTTTCTTAATTAATTAATTAAATAATCCTCTACATAACTCTAGGGGCTTCTAGAACGTCCCGACTTCTCGATTTTCGTGCTTCAAGATTTTAATGCTGGATGATTCATCTCGACATCTAGAATTCATTGGTTCAGACCATTCGTGATTTGGAGTTCATTTGAACAACTTATTCAAGTTTTAAAATACCGAATAAATCTAATTAAATAAATTCTTTCTAAAACGGTATTTTTCTAGTGAAATCTTCATAATAATCTCTTCTATATATATCATAAAATCGGGCATAATTTGTAGGTATTACTACAGCTGTTGAATTCTCAAACTGAGTTTTAACTGAAAACTTATTTAATTATTGCCGAAATTGCAATAATAAATTTTTATTCTTTATTTTATCTGTTTTCTAGCTTAATGAAATTTCTAATTCCATTTTTCTATTTTATCTAATAGATAAAAATTTTCTCTTTTGAGGGGTATGCTTCGTCTGAATTTATTTTATCTTAACCCCCTCTCTTTTATCGCTAATATGGGATTAATAAATCCCATTTTCTTTCTTAACAGAATAATCGTAATTCTTTCTTCTAAATCATATAATAAATTCTCTAACTCTTCTTAATCTCATAAATATATTCTCTTAAGGATGCAAAGCCTTATTAATTCCACAATTAGCAGTTAAGTACTAATTAAAATTTTGAGGGTATCACACTAAACTACACTTTTCGTACCATAGAAGGAAGAGAATCAATCAAGACAAGAAAAAGGAAAGCAATATCTGTCAAACGATCTTCTTGCCATTTTTAGAAGATTCTGTCAACCTCATTAGAAGGCAAGAGGAGATAAATTAGGGATTCACTATCCTTGATTGGTGAAATCACATTTACTCCAAACCAATCAAGCTCAACGGTTAGAATTTCAAAATTCTACACCTATAAAAGCTCGGAACAAAGACTGGCAGGACACACGTGCAATACTCATAAGATCAATAATCATCTACAAGCTACTCTACCCAGAAACCATCTCAACCATCGAAGCATCTACAGAGAGAAGATTTCTACCAGATCGTGTTCCGAACCGATCGTGATCGTAATCACACCTCAATTCAAGTCTGTCTTATCGAGAAAGAAAGAAGGAGATCTTTGCTAGCTAGTAGTTTTCTAGTGGATTAACGTGAAGAGATCCAGTTTACAGTAGTTTTCTGTAAGTTGTAAAGGGACACGACCCTTAATCGTGAATAAGTTTCAACCAGATTGTGTTTGAAACTTGTGGCTTGTTCTCAGCGAGTATAAATAAGAAGAGTATCCTAGTAGTGGATATCTAATCCAGTTTGGATTAGACCGTGGACGTAGGGGGTTTCTCGAACCACGTAAAATAACTGTGTTATTCACTTTCTGCATTTTATATTCCTGTTGTTTTATATTATTCACTTTCTGCATTTTATATTCCTGTTGTTTTATTCACTTATATTCATTCTTATTCAAATTGCATTCTTAATCAATCAGCTAAATATTTGGTTAAGTTTTCAAAAGGTTTTCTAAACAAGAGCACCGACTAAATCCACCATTATTCCGCACACAACACTCTGTTAGAGAATAAGATTACTCTTGCTCTCTGCTTTGTGTTACTCACTTGAGAGATTCTGTTTGGACAGAACAAGATCGATCAGATAGTCGATCTGGTCTGGCACTTCGAGCAATCTGTAATACAGAAAGCTTAAATCTCTCCTATTCAAATTAGTCAAGTAAAACTGAAAAGTTTGTATTTGGTGTATTCCCCCCCCCCCATACACCAAACCTTGCTCTTTCGGGACCAACAAGTGTTATCAGAGCGGTGGTTCATCAGACCATTGTTTCTGTTTTCACAAGGGTGAAACCTGCGTGGTCAACTTGAATAGATCTAGAAAACCTCTTTTCATTCATCTGCATCATATCTGTCATTATGGAATCATCTGTTATCAGGGCATGTGATGAATTCTCCATCCAAGGTTATAGAGAATGGAGTTTCAGAATCAAGATGTGCCTTAAAGCTCATCACTTCTTGATGTGGAAAGTGAGCGAAGAAGGGCCATTAGTAATTTCTGAAGAAACAACCCGTATCACTGAAACTGGAGTGGTCAAGGAGGATGTGCTAAAGGATCCCAGAAAGTACACATCTGAAGAAAGAAGAGAAGCAAATCTTGATGATTTTGCCAAAGGAGTTATTTACAGTACTGTAAAAGGAGTCCATCTGGCTAAGATCCAAGATCTTGATACAGCCAAAGAGATGTGGGAAGCCTTGAGACAACTAAGTCTAGGTTCTGAAGCAAAGATCGAGAACAAGTTGTCTCTAGCATGCAACAAGTTTGATGAATTAAAGATGAAACCTGGAGAAACTATTGAGCAGATGAAGAACAGGTTCATTGAAGTGTTACTTGAAGTTTCTACCTTCAATAAGAACAAGTACACACAGAGAGAGAAGAATCTCAAGATTCTTAGAGCACTACCACCAAGCTGGGAGATTTATTCAGCAATGCAACCACTACGTGCTGACTTCAACAATCTGTCTGTGGAAGCTCTATTTGATCATCTGGCTGTTCATGAATGTGACATCAGAAGGATCCATGGACCAGATCATTCCTCCTGCAAGAAGAACGAGAACAACTCAAAGAAAGAGAAATAGATTGCCTTCAAAGCGAAGTGCAAAACAGAAGAATCAGAACCATCTGCCACATCAGAAGAAGGAGGCTACGATAAATGGCTCAAAGAAATTTCTATGGAAATCAGATCAAGAAAGTATCGAAAATTCTACAAAGACAACAAGAGCTGATACCAGAAGAACGAAGAAGCAGAACGATCTGACGACAAGGCAGAAAGTATAAGTAATGGTAAAACTTCTAACTCTACTGACTACACTTTTTATGGATGAGGAAGAACAGGTCACGTCAAGACAGACTGTCCAGACCTGTCTAAAAGCCAAAGAGAAGAACTACGGGCTAAAAGAGATCGTAAACTCAGAGCCCAACGCAAAGCCATGATTGCAGAAGAAGACTCTAGCAGCTCAAGTCATCTGACAGACAGTTCATCAGAAGATGATGAAGCTTTCTATACAGAAGAAATGGATGAAGAATGGGATGAATGCTACATGGGTCTAGATAATGGACTCGACCAAAATGAGGTAAACTCTCATGTCTCTCTGTCTTCAAATAAACCTGTATATGTTTTAGGAAATGAAGATGAACCAGAAGTAACATGGGATGAAATCAATGAGATTTTCAAAAGCTACACCAGCATAAAGAAGTTGTTTTCTGAAGTCATAAAGGAAAATGACAAACTGAATGACACCGTGAAATTCTTGAGTGGAGCAAACACCAAGTTCTCTGCACAAATAAATGATCTTGGAGAACAGATCAAGATAAAAGATGCAAAAATATATTCACTCAATTCCAAGGTGAAAGATGTGATTCACAGTAAAGATGTAGTAGAAGAAAAATTGAAGAAAAACATGGAGAATATGAGCAAAATTGTTGGGAACCCCACAAATTATTATAAGTTTTGATGATATTCTCTCGAAAACACACTTAGGATTATTCATGTTCTGTATTACTTTTGTCTGGTTTATATGTGACAGGAACCTTAACATTCAGAAGGATCAGAGTGATAAAGAAACCCCCAACCAGAAAGTTTAAGCATATCAACCCTGACAGAAAGTTGAACCAAAAAGTCTCAACCAGAAAAATGAAGAACATCAACTCAACTAGAAAGTTGAAGCACATCAACTCAAAACAGAAAGTTGAAACTCATCAACTTAACCAGAAAGTTGAAGCACATCAACTCAACCAGAATGTTGAAACAAATCAACTCAGACAGAAAGTCGAACCAAGAAACTCTCAACCAGAAAGTTCAACCAGATCAACACTCAAATGCTGAAATCAGATAAAATGTCTATGACTCCCAAAGTCTAAACTAAGCCCTTCGTACCACAAAAGGAAGAGAATCAATCAAGACCAGAAAAAGGAAAGCTATCTGTCAAACGATCTGCTTACCATACTTGGAAGATTCTGTCAACCTCATTAGAAGGCAAGAGGAGATAATCTAGGGATTCACTATCCTTGATTGGTAAAATCACATTTACTCCAAACCAATCAAACTCAACGGTTAGAATTTTCAAAATTCTACACCTATAAAAGCTCAGAACAGAGACTGGCAGGATACACACGCGAATAAGATCATTTTATTATTTTTAAGCTACTCTGCCCAGAAATCATCTCAACCTTCGAAGCATTTACTAAGAGAATATTTCAACCAGATCGTGTTCCAAGCCGTTCGTGATCGTAATCACACCTCGATTCAAGTTTGTCTTGTCGAGAGAGAAAGAAGGAGATCTTTGCTAGCTAGTAGTTTTCTAGTGGATTAACGTGAAGAGATCCTGTTTACAGTAGTTTTCTGTAAGTTGTAAAGGGACACGACCCTTATTCGTGCATAAGTTTCAACCAGGTTGTGCTTGAAACTTGTGGCTCGTTCTCAGCGAGTATAAATAAGAAGAGTATCATAGTAGTGGATAACTAATCCAATTTGGATTAGACCGTGGACGTAGGAGGTTTCCCGAACCATGTAAAATAACTGCGTCATTTACTTTCTGCATTTATATTCCAATTATTTTATTCACTATCTGTTATACTCATTCAAACTGCACTCTTAATCAATCTCCTAAGTATTCGATTAAGTTTTCAAAGGTTTTCTAACAAAGAGCACCGACTAAGTCCACCATTATTCCGCACACAATACATTGTTGGAGAATAAGACTACTATTACTCTCTGCTTTGTGTTACTCACTTGAGAGATTCTGCTTGGACAGAACAAGATCGATTAGATACTCGATCTGGTCTGACATTTTGAGCAATCTGTAAGACAGAAAGCTTAAATCTCTCTTATTAAATTAGTCAAGTAAACTAAAAAGTTTGAATTTGGTGTATTCTCCCCCCCCCATACACCAAACCTTGCTCTTTCGGGACCAACAAGTGGTATCAGAGCAGTGGTTCATAAGACCATTGTTTAGTTTCACAAGGTTAATACCTACGTGGTCAACTTGAATAGTTCTAGAAAAAAAAATTCATCATCTACATCCTATCTGTCATTATGGAGTCATCTGTTATCAGGGCATGCGAAGAATTCTCCATCCTAGGTTACAGAGAGTGGAGTTTCAGAATCAAGATGTGCCTCAAAGCTCATCACTGCTTCATGTGGAAGGTAATTGAAGAAGGGCCATTAGCCATTACAGAAGAAACAACTCGCATCACTGAAACAGGATTGGTCAAAGAGGCTGTACTAAAAGATCCCAGAAAGTACACTTCTGAAGAAAGAAGAGAAGCAAATCTTGATGATTTTGCCAAAGGAGTTATTTTCAGTACTGTAAAAGGAGTCCATCTGGCTAAGATCCAAGATCTTGATACAGCCTAAGAAATGTGGGAAGCCCTGAGAGATCTCAGTCTAGGTTCTGAAGCAATGATTGAGAACAAGTTGTCCCTAGCATGTAACAAGTTTGATGAATTCAAGATGAAACCTGGAGAAACCATCGAGCAGATGAAGAACAGGTTCATTGAAGTATTACTTGAAGTTTCTACCGTCAATAAGAACAAATATACAGAGAGAGAGAAGAATCTTAAGATTCTTAGAGCACTGCCACCAAGCTGGGAGATTTATTCAGTAATGCAACCACTACGTGCTGATTTTAACGATCTGTCCGTGGAAGCTCTATTTGATCATTTGGCTGTTCATGAATGCGACATCAGAAGGATTAATGGACCAGATCATTCCTCCAGTAAGAAGAACGAGAACAACTCAAAGAAGGAGAAAGAGACTGCCTTCAAAGCGAAGTGCAAAACAGATGAATCAGAACCATCTGTCGCACCAGAAGAAGGAGGATATGACAAACTACTCAAGGAATTCTCAATGATTGCCAAGAGATTGGACAAGATGGAAATCAGATTGAGAAAATATCGAAGGTTCTACAAAGACAACAAAGGTAGATACCAGAAGAACAAAGAAGCAGAACGATCTGATGACAAAACAGAAAGTAGAGGTAATGGTAAAATCACTAACCCTAATGACTATACTTGTTATGGTTGTGGGAGAACAGGACATTTCAAAACAGATTGCCCAGACTTATCTAAAAGTCAAACAGAAGAACTACGAGCTAAGAGAGATCGAAAACTCAGAGCTCAACGTAAAGCTATGATAGCAGAAGAAGACTCTAGCAGCTCAAGTCATCTAACAGATAGTTCATCAGAAGATGATGAAGCATTTTATGCAGGAGAAACAGATGAAGATTGGGATGAGTGCTACATGGGTCTAGACAATGGACTCAACCAGAATGAGGTAAACTCACATGTCTCCCTATCTTCAAATAAATCTGTCTATGATTCAGAAAATGAAGATGAACCAGAAGTAACATGGGATGAAATCAATGAAATGTTCAAGAGCTACACCAGCATTAAGAAGCTGTTCTCTGAAGTCATAAAGGAAAATGACAAGCTGAATGACACTGTAAAATTCTTAAGTGACACAAACACCAAGTTCTCTGCACAAATAAATGATCTTGGAGAGCAGATCAAGACAAAAGATGCAGAAATATATTCGCTCAACTCCAAGGTGAAAGATGTAATTCACAGTAAGGATGTAGTAGAGGAGAAATTGAAGAAAAACATGGAGAACATGTGCAAAATCAACAAGAGTCAAAAACGAGCTGAAATGATTATAGATATGCAACAGAAAGGGAGAGCCGGTCTAGGTTACAATGGAAGTTCCAGCAAGACTCAGTTTGTCCCTGAAAGGAAGAATATACCAGATCAAATTAAAGATCTCAAGAACAAGAGAGATCAACCTCAGAAGTTGATGATGAAGGAGACAGGAAACAACATATAGCATCAGAAAGAAGGTCAATCTGCTCAATATAAGAAAACAGATAAAAACAAGAAGCAAAAGACACCTCTTAAGATATCCTCGAACAACAAGAAGAAGATAGACTGGGACAACATTGAGAGAAATCATCCTTATATCTACAAAGCCATAACCAGAATAGATGATACTGGAAGAAAGATTACGTGCTATATATGTGTTCCTGATACTAGATTTATCTGGGTTCCTAAAGGAATATTTGCTACTAACCAAGCACCCACTTGTTGAAAGGGTAGCTAAAGTTTCTTAATTGCAGGATCGAAGAACTGTAAGAAGAAGCAAAGGAGCAGAGGGAACAGTCTGGATAATTGATAGTTGATGTTCAAAACACATGACATGTGATAAGAACGCTCTATCAAATTATGTGGAACGAGAAGGACCACAACTAACCTTTGGATGTAATTCAAAAGGATACACCAGAGGCTATGGTAATATAACCATTGGCAAGACCACTATCTCAAATGTTTCGTATGTCGAGGGTCTTAGCCATAATTTATTCTCAGTAAGCCAATTATGTGCCAATGGAAATTAGATTGTTTTTTGATTCTAACAATTGTTTTGTGAAAAGCAAGGAAGGAGATGAGATTCTTCTTACCGGAAAATTGCAGGATAGATTATATATTGTGCAATGAAACAACCAGATTGAGACATGTCTGGTCAATAAGACAGTATCAGAAACTAGTTGGCTATGGCATAAACGACTAAGTCATCTCAACTTCAAGTCAATCAATAAGATTGCACGAGAGAAACTAGTCGAAGGATTACCAGAACAAGTATATGACAAGAACCACATCTGCGAAGCATGTCAAGCTGGGAAACAAACCAAATCATCATTTTCTAGCAAATCTGTTCAGTCCACTACCAGAATCTTAGAGTCACTACATTTAGACTTATTTGGTCCAGTCAAGCCATTAAGTATAAATGGTAAAAAATATACTCTGGTCATCATTGATGATTATTCAAGATTCACATGGGTAATCTTCTTACATAAGAAGAAAGAGACATTGGAAAAGCTGCCATACTTTCTCAAAAAAATCACCAAGAAAAAGGAAGTTTCTGTTACAACCATCAGAACAGATCGTGGAACAGAATTCCTAAACCAAAAGATTGAGGACTACTGCAACCGGATGGGAATCACACATCAGACATCTGCAGCTAGAACACCTCAAGAGAATGGAGTAGTTGAAAGAAGGAACATATCATTAAAAGAAGCAGCTCGCACCATGCTTAATGCAACCAGATTACCAATTAAATTCTGGGCTGAAGCCATCTATACGGTCTGCTATACACAGAACAGATCCTTGGTCACCATCAAACATGGGAAGACACCATACGAAATCTGGAACAACAGAAAACCCAGGATACATTACTTCCGTACTTTTGGTTGTTTGTGTTACATCCATAATAATGGGAAATCTCAGTTGAAAACCTTTGATAGTAAAGATGACCCTGGAATATTCTTTGGATATTCTGATGTTAGTAAAGCTTATAGGGTTTACAACAAGAAGACTCATATTGTGGAGGTAACACCTCATATTGTTTTTGATGAATCTTTTATCAATGACAGAGAGTTAGGTGATGATCATACACAAGGCCAGAACAAAGATAAGAAAACAGAAGGAATTCTGCTAGAAGATATTCTAATCTGGAATACAACAGAAGACAATGATATTGATGTTTCATCTAATGCTGAAGCAATAAGCTCACAGCAAGGGGGAACAGAACATATCATTCTGAACCTTGACAGATCAATAACTCCACCAGAAGATAATCAACCAGAAGAAGGAGACAATATTGAGCGAGATCAAGATCAACCCGAAGAATCAAGAGACACAGATGGTTGGAATAATAATAAAGAAATCGAAGAACCAGAAGTTGAAAATCCTTTTCAAACATCTCATCCAAAATTCGAGGACCCAACAAATGAACCAGAACCTGAGATATCAGAAGAAGAGATGTCCAGCAGAAGGAGATGGATACAAGACAATCATCCTCCTGAACAGATTGTTGGAAACCCAGCAGATCGAGTGAGAACTAGAAGAATGCATGGAGAAAGTGCACTTCTTAGTTGCTATCTATCACGTGTTGAACCCTCAGATAGTTATGAAGCACTCAAAGATGCAGACTGGGTCATTGCTATGAAAGAAGAACTCAAAGAGTTTAAGAGAAACAAAGTCTGGTATATGGTAGACAGACCAAAACATCACGGAGTGATAGGTGTCAAATGGGTATTCAAGAATAAACGAGATGAGAATGGTGAAGTAGTCAGAAACAAAGCTAGACTTGTTGCAAAAGGATACAGTCAACAGGAAGTTATCGACTTTGATGAGACTTTTGCACCGGTTGCCAGATTGGAAGCAATCAGACGATTCCTCGCATATGCAGCATACAAGAAATTCAAAGTGTACCAGATGGATGTTAAAAGTGCATTCCTAAATGGTATACTTGAAGAAGAAGTATATTTTGAGCAACCACCTGGTTTTGAAGAAGGAAATCCAGACTAGAAAGTATACAGATTAGCTAAAGCTGTCTATGGATTGAAATAGGCACCCAGAGCGTGGTATGAAACGTTGTCAACATTCCTGTTGGAATCAGGTTTCAGAAGAGGTTCCGTTGACAAGACACTATTTGTCATCAAAGTCAAAGAACATATCCTTTTGGTCCAGATATATGTAGATGACATAATTTTCGGATCTCAATCTCCCCACTTATGTGATAAATTTGCTGAACTAATGAAGAATAAATATCAAATGTCCATGATGGGCGAGATGAATTTCTTTTTAGGCTTGCAGGTAAAGCAGCTACCAGATGGTATCTTTGTAAATCAAGCAAAATACATCAACGATCTGCTAACTAAATTTGGGATGAAAGACAGCAAATCAGTTAAAATCCCAATGCAAACCAACGGGAAGATAGATCCAGATCCAGAAGGAAAACCAGTAAACATAACACAATACAGAGTAATTATTGGCTCACTATTGTACCTTACTGCAAGTCGACCAGATATCACATTTGCAGTTGGAGTATGTGCCAGATATCAAGCCAATCCCAAAGAATCACATATGGAAGCTGCCAAAAAGATACTTAGATATCTTAAAGGAACAACACACATTGGTCTCTGGTATCCGCATGATGATAATTTTGAACTAACAGGCTATTCTGACTCAGACTATGCAGGATGCAAACTGGACAGAAAGTCTACTTCTGGTACGTGCCAGTTTCTTGGAAACAAGTTGATATCTTGGTTCTCAAAGAAACAGACATCCGTTGCCACATCAACAACAGAAGCAGAATACATGGCTGCTGGAAGCTGTCGTGCACAAATCCTATGGTTGAAACAACAACTAAGGGATTACGAGATCGAAGTAAAGGAGATACCTATATTATGTGACAGTTCAAGCGCAATAGCTATAACACAGAATCCAGTAATTCATACAAGGTGCAAACATGTTGATGTGAGACATCATTTCAGTAGAGATCATGTGGAGAGAAAGCATATCCAGATCGAGAAGATTCACACAGATATCCAACGTGCTGACATTTTGACTAAAGCTCTACCAGAAGAAAGATTTAAGATACTATGTGGAAAGCTTGGATTACTAAGTCTGGATGATAGAACCACAGAAAGTCACCTGATTGTTAACAACAAAAAGTCACCAGATTGTTAATAACAGAATGTCTACCAGAATGCCAAGATGGAAATAAAGATTTCATGTGTCATAACTTACTCAGATTGAAGAAAGTGCCACGTAGAAATTATTTTTTTATTACTAAGTCAAGGGGGAACTTTTTGAGGAAATTGAAGCGTCCTAGATAAAAGACGTCACTTTCCATAATCAATCTCCGAGATTACAGTCTGCAAAGCTATTTTCTAACCTAGATTTGCTAAATCTTCTATATTTGTGATGATTAGCACACCTTTGGGAACTGTGATCGAGAAAATCTCTGCAAGAAAAAGGAAAAGGAAAGTTGCAGTGGATAGTAAGATACGCACACACTCTCCTACAACACTAGGATCTAGCGCGTATATCACACGCAAGGAAAGGCGGCAAAACAAAAGACTGAAGCGGGAAAACCTAAAAGGGAGAAACTCATCCAATCCTTCAATTTTTATTCCTTTCATCTGTGCCGTTGATTATTTAGTTATATATATGCGCCATTATTCACTAGACTATTCACCTTCACTTACATCGCACTGAGCACTACTATCTCTAAGCACTTAAGAAATTTCCAATTTTAAATCTCTGCAACCCTCCCATTTTCGAAAAATTTTGTGTTTGATCATGGCACCTCAAACCTCCTTGTTTCTTCAACATGTGGCCGAGGTTTAGAAGTTCCTTTCCCCTGAACCTTACGCTGTCCTTGACACTCACGGGTTTCGCAAACTCGAAGAAATTTTTGTCATGGTTACTCGATGTAAAGGTTTTTATGTTAATTAATCTTTCATATATCTGCAACTTGCTACGCGTAATTGTCTATTGCCTCACTTTTCTTGTGGAAAAATGCTTTATAGTGTGTATTAACTGTTTATGTGTTTGGATATTCATACTAGTCAATAACATATAAACTGATGAATATACATATATGCTCCCTGTATACACTTGTTAGGATTCTGCAACATTGTCACTTCGCATCCCAACATGTTTTTGGCAAAACAAGTAGCTACCTTTTACCTGACATGGCAGAGTGACAAGAATGAAAATGAAGCAAATGTATTGATGCCCATAGGGGACAGAACCAGCAAAACAACTTACAACGTCATTTCAATGATCAACCAGGCATACCGGTTGAAGGATGAGGGACTGACGTTGGATGACATCACCTCTGAACAACTCCAAACAGTGGTGGAAATGGTGATGGTGATACCCATCTCATACACTGGGAGGATGTTCCAACGATCTCTTCTCCAACCTGGGTTCAAACTACTGTTTGAACTGGTTCAGAAAATTTTTCTTAACCATAGTGGTTTTTATGACTAGGTGATGCCGGAGAAATTCAGGATTCTCACAGCAGTTGTACTTAATCTTTGAGTCAACTGGAGCCGCATTCTTTTTGATTTGATGGCTAAGGAAGTCAAGTTGGTAAACTACACCAAGGATAGCAGAGGCAAAGGAATTTCAGTGGAAGTGAGGAGGAATTTGCGCCATTCCACCAAAATTAGTCTAATGGTGGAACGATTCTTCAAGCAGCAGGTTTGGGAGAATGCTGTAGAGTTCAACACAAGTCTCACCATACCCAAGGATCAACATCAACTAGAGATGTCCATGGGATTGAATCCAGCACTCTTCAACAAGACTACAGATGAAGTGCATCATGCCGCACTGCTTGAGATGGAAAGCTCTAATCCTACATGGATTCCACCTACCAAAGGTACTGACAAACCGAAAAGCAAGACAACCAAAGAAAAGGTGGTGAAAGAGAAGGTAGCACGCAGACCAACGGTTAAAAGGGGAAGTTCTGTTGACACAGAAACTTCTGCCTCTCAGCCTAAACAGAAGAGGCGAAGACTGAGAAAAGTTCAAGAATCCCCATCACCACCAGAAGCTGCAGCAGAACACTCTGAACAACCAGAACACATCACAACAGAACAAGGAGAGGAGGCGACACAGGCTGAAATAACACCTCCAGAGGCTCCACAAACAGAATCATTATTTGTGGAACCAGAAACTGGTTCTAACCCGCATCAGGAGAAAGATTTTTCTCCAGCCAGAACACCCACACCCTCACCAAACATAATGGAGAGAATAAGTGAGGATGAAGAGGAGGCTGCATCCACTGATGAGGAGGAAGAAAAGAAACGTCAAGCAGAAGGCGTTATTAACTTGCTGGAGAATGAAGCAGAACACTCTGTGCTCCAAGAGTTCCCTGGTATTCACCTTCTTCCAGAGAGTCTGGGAGCAGCCAAGCGCGTGAAATTCTACTTGCTGGTCAAGGACAGCGAGTACTATATATTCGATGCGCTGCTCCAGACTAGAACAATGGAAGAACTAAAGAAGGAAGAGGCCACCTTACTTAGCCTACTCCAAGCCACCACAGTCAAAGAAGTCAGATCAGAATACCCATTTTGAAGATCGATCTGAAATCATTTTACACGGGTAAAATGGATTTCTTTTCGAGTGTGCCAGAAGAAACATCTGATAAAGATGTCCAACCGGAAGAACCTATTCAACCAGAACAACAACAACAACCACCAGAACAGGGAGCAGAACAATCCAAGACGCCTGCGAAGAAAATCCCCATCATCAACCTTGATCCAGTGGATGATGTTCCGGTGGGACAGAACATTGATGGTGAGCCAAGCGATAAGCTATACACACCTGGAGTTGCACATAAACTTAAAAAGAACATGAATTTCTACAAGATGGAGGAGCTGTTGGAGAGAGAAACCAGACCATTCAACAATTTTCAACTCGACAACCTTATTACACTTAGAGTCGAAGATTGTCTGACAGAAACCTGCAATACTCTACAAGAGAATGCCACCCAGATACTCTCTGACTTCAATCAACATCAGAAAGATTACGTCAATGATATGGAAACTGACATCCGAAAAAAGCTCCGCACAGCCTAGAAAGAGCTTAACAAGAAGGTAGACGATGATCGTCTGGCGACTGAAGCAGCTCAGGCCAAAATTAACATTCGACTAGACACCATAGAAGAGAAAGCGGAGAAGACAACCACACTGGTGGCTGATCTTCTGGCCAAACAACAAGAAACCATCGATACTGCAGTTGGACCTAATGAAGAAACATCAGACGGATGTTTTAAATGACCTGCTATATCCGAATCCAGAAGAATTCGAGCACCAAACCACCCGCATCTCTGCTGTCGAAGAGCTCCAAGAAACATATGACAAAACACTGTCTACAATGAATAGCAGACTCGAACAGAAACTAGATGCCTCCGACCAGACCGTCAATTTATTGCTTGGGTTCAAAGCTGATGCTGAAGAGAAAATGGAGAAGATGACAGAGGAGATTACCTCACTTCGCACACTCATCAAGACCCTCTTTGATGATGTCGAAAAGGGGGAAATCTCGGGAGGCAAAGACAGCAAGAGCATGAGTAAAGGAAAGACTTTGCAAACAGAAGAGGTAGGGGAAGAAACAGAAACCCCTGTGGCTGAAATGGGAAAATCAGTAAGAGAAAGGCCTACCACACCACCAAGACCAGATCATACCCTCCTTGCAACGGACCCCCAGTAACAAAGGCAAGAAGCCAATTGATGAGGGTGATCAGATAGCTAAACTGCTATTGTTTGGGGTGAACATGGAGCAAGCCTGTGATCCCATGTTCAGAGCTCAGTTCTACAAGGAACAAGCAGAAAGGGAGAAGAAAATTGCTACTCAGGAAGCCAAGGAGAAATCCTTCCAAACACCCTTCTCCTCGCCATCATCTACAGAACGCTCACAACAGCAGTCCTCTCAATCAACTACCCAATTGAAGAAAAGAAAGAAGAAACCCTTCTCATGGAATCTGTCCTTGAAGAAACAGACACCCATTGATGCATGGGTTCCAGAAGGTGATCAAAATGACTGGGAGAAGGTCAAACAAGGTTTTATCTTGAACAGATACTTTATGAAGGAACCCACATACTCAGAATCAACTCCAGATGAAGACTTCATCCGATACCTAGAAAACATCAGTGACCAGAGCCTAATACAGAGGATCAGAACAGCTGCAACTGAGGCCAAAATCTAGCTCAAGGCTCCAGAAAAGGAATACATGGTATGCCCAACAATTCCAGGCAGCAACATTCCAGACAAGACCTACATTTTGAATTACATCAATCAACTGGCCAAAATCAAAGGATATAAGATCGACAACCATGATCCAAATTACGCCAGGGTGAGAGATGGAATTTACGAGAGCATTCAGCTAGTTTCTGATGCACAAAGAGAGAAGATGAAGAAAGGCGGAGCTTCCAGATGGTTTTCATAATTATCCTTGCCTTGTCTGTTTCTGATGAACCTTAACTTTTGTCTTTCTGATTACCACCTGTACTCATCTCTCTCATATTTATATATGTTTTTCTTTCTGCAGACAAAATCTCATTGCCCAGAAAGTTATATTTCTGCTCTTAATTGTTATACAAACTCATGCTATATGTTACTTTGATTATCATGTTAAGTGTGGTTTCGACATCATGAAAAAGGGGGAAATTGTTGGGAACCCCAAAAATTATTTTAAGTTTTGATGATATTCTCTCGAAAACACACTTAGGATTATTCATGTTCTGTATTACTTTTGTCTGGTTTATATGTGACAGTAGAAGGAGATGGATACAAGACAATCATCCTCCTGAACAGATTGTTGGGAACCCATCAGATCGAGTGAGAACCAGAAGAATGCATGGAGAAAGCGCACTACTCAGTTGTTATCTATCATGTGTTGAACCATCTGATGTTTTTGAAGCACTTAAAGATGCAGACTGGGTTACTGCTATGCAAGAAGAACTTAATTAGTTTAAGAGAAACCAAGTTTGGTATATAGTAGACAGACCAGAACATCAGGGAGTGATAGGTGTCAAATGGGTATTCAAGAATAAACGAGATGAGAACGGTGAAGTAGTCAGAAACAAAGCCAGACTAGTTGCAAAAGGATATAGTCAACAGGAAGGTATTGGAAGCAATCAGACTATTCCTAGCATATGCAGCATACAAGAAATTCAAAGTGTACCAGATGGATGTTAAAAGTGCATTCCTAAATGGTATACTTCAAGAAGAAGTATATGTTGAGCGACCACCTGGTTTTGAAGAAGGAAATCCAGACCAGAAAGTATACAGATTAGCTAAAGCTGTTTATGGATTGAAACAGGCACCCAGAGCGTGGTATGAAACGTTGTCAACATTCCTGCTGGAATCGGGATTTAGAAGAGGTTCTGTTGACAAAACACTGTCCGTCATCAAAGTCAAAGAAGATATCCTTTTAGTCCAGATATATGTTGATGATATCATTTTTGGGTCACAATTTGCTTCTCTGTGTAGCAAATTTGCTGATCTAATGAAAAATAAATATCAAATGTTCATGATGGGCGAGATGAATTTCTTTTTAGGCTTGCAGGTGAAGCTATTACCAGATGGTATCTTTGTAAATCAAGCGAAGTACATTAACGATCTGGTCACTAAATTTGGAGTTAAAGACAGTAAGCCAGTCAAAATTCTAATGCAAACCAACGGGAAGATACATCCAGATCCAGAAGGCAAACCAACAAATATAACACAATACAGAGGCATTATTTGCTCGTTGTTGAATCTTACTGCAAGTCTACCAGATATTACATACGCAGTTGGAGTGTGTGCCAGATACTAGGCCAATCCCAAAGAATCACATATGGAAGCTGTCAAAAAGATACTTAGATATCTTAAAGGAACAGTTCACATTGGTCTCTGGTATCCGTGGGACGACAACCTTGAATTAACAGGCTATTCTGATTCAGATTATGCAGGATGCAAATTGGACAGAAGTCTAGTTCTGGTACATGTCAGTTTCTTGGAAACAAGTAGATATCTTGGTTCTCTAAGAAACAGACATCCGTTGCCACATCAACAACTGAAGCAGAATATATGGCTGCTGGAAGCTGTTGTGCACAAATTTTATGGTTGAAACAACAACTAAAAGATTACGAGATTGATGTAAAGGAAATACCTATATTCTGTGACAGTGCAAGCGCTATAGCAATAACAAAAAATCCAATACTCCATACAAGGTGCAAGCATGTTGATGTGAGACATCATTTTATTAGAGATCATGTGGAGAGAAAGCATATCCAGATCGAGAAGATTCACACAGATATGCAACGTGCTGACATTTTGACTAAAGCTCTACCAGAAGAAAGATTCAAGATGCTATGTGGAAAGCTTGGACTACTAAATCTGGATGATAGAGTGAAGTTAATACTAGAATGACAAACCTGAATGTCACCAGCATGACAAACCAGAACGTCACCAGAATGATAAACCAGAACGTCACCAGAATGACAAACCAGAACGTCACCAGAATGACAAATCAAAAAGTCACCAGAACGACATACCAGAAGGAAATAATGATTTCACGTGTCCAGATTGAAGAAATGCCATGTGGAAATTATTTCCAATAAATAATTACTGAGCCAAGGGGGAATTTTTGGGAAAATTGAAGCGTCCTAGATGAAAGACGTCACTGTCCATAATGAACCTCCTAGATTACAGTCTGTAAAGTTATTTTCTAACCTAGATTTACTAAATCTCCTATAATTGTGATGATTAGCACACCTTCGAAAACTGTGATCGAGAAAATATCTGCAAGAATAGGAAAAGGAAAGTTGCAGTGGATAGGACGATACGTACACTCTCTCTTACAACCCTATGATCAAGCGCGTACATCAAACGCAAGGAAAGGCGGCAAAACAAAAGGCTGAAGCGGGAAAACCTGAAAAGGGAGATACTCATCCAACCTTCCAATTTTTATCCCTTTCATCTGTGTCGTTGATTATTTTCTTATATATATGCGTTATTCTTACACTGAACAATTCACCTTCACTTTAATCGCACTGAGCACTAGCATCCTTAAGCACTTAAGAAATTTCCAGTTTCAAATCTCTGCATTCTCTCTCGAAATTTTTGTGTTTTGATCATGGCACCACAAATTTCTGTCACCTGAACCTTATGCAGTCCTTGATACTCACGGGTTTCGCAAACTTGAAGAAATTTTTGCCATGATTACTCGCTGCAAAGGTTTTAAGTTCTTGCCTTTCTCATTCATCTGCAAACTTGCTTCAAGTCCTTAAATATATTGCTTATTTTTTTTTGGGAAAATGCTCTGTAGTATGTGTTAACCGTTTATATGCTTGAAATATTCATACTTGATAAACACATAAACTGATGAATATACATATATGCTCTTTATATGCTTGAGTGTTTATAGGATTCTGCAACATTGTTACTTCGCATCCCAACATGTTCTTGGCAAAACAAGTAGCAACCTTCTACCTGACATGGCAAAGTGAAAAGAATGGCAATGAAGCCAACGTGTTGATGCATATAGGGGACAGGACCAGCAAAACAACTTACAACGTCATAGCAATGATCAACCAGGCATACCGGTTGAAGGATGAGGGACAGACATTGGACAAGATCACCTCTGAACAACTCCAAACTGCTGTGGAGATGGTGATGGTGATACCAATCACGTACACTGGGAGGATGTTTCATCGATCTTTTCTGCAACCTGGGTTCAAACTCTTGTTTGAACTGGTCCAGAGAATTTTTCTCAACCACAGCGGATCGTATGACCAGGTGACTTCGGAGAAATTCAAAATTCTCACGGCTGTTCTACTCAATCTTAGAGTCAACTGGAGCCGAATTCTATTTGATCTGATAGCTAAAGAAGCCAAGTTGGTCACCTATACCAAAGACAGCAGAGGAAGAGGAGTTTCAGTTGAAGTTAGGAGGAATTTGCGTCACTCCACCAAAATCAGTCTAATGGTGGAAAGATTCTTCAAGCAGCAGGTTTGGGAGAAAGCTGTTGAGTTCAACGCAAGTCTTACCATTCCTAAGGATCAGCATCAGATTGAGATGTCCACAGTTATTTTTACGTGGTTCGAGAAACCCCCTATGTCCACGGTCTAATCCAAACTGGATTAGATATCCACTACTAGGATACTCTTCATGTTTATACTTGCTGAGAACGAGCTACAAGTTTCAGACACAACCTGGTCAAAACTTATGCACGAATAAAGGTCGTGTCCCTTTACAACTTACAGAAAACTACTGTAACTGGATCTCTTCACGTTAATCCACTAGAAAACTACTAGCTAGCAAAGATCTCCTTCTTTCTTTCTCTATAAGACAGACTTGAATCGAGGTGTGATTATGATCACGAACGGTTCGGAACACGATCTGGTGAGTTGAAATCTTCTCTCAGTAAGTACTTCGTTGGTTGAGATGATTTCTGGGCAGAGTAACAACTTGTAGATGGAAGATGATCTTCTTATACATATATATATGTATCTCTTCTGTCAGCCATTGTTCCGAGCTTTTATAGGTGTAGAATTTCAAATTCTAACCATTGAGCTTGATTGATTAGAAGTTAATGTGATTTCACCAATCAAGGATAGTGAATCTCTAATTTGTCTCCTCTTGCCTTCTAAAAGGTTGACAGAATCTTCTAAATATGGCAAGCAGATCGTTTCACAGATACTGCTTTCCTTTTTCTTGTCTTGATTGATTCTCTTCCTTCTATGGTATGAATGACGTAGCTCTGGCTTTGAGATTCACCAATATTTAGTTTGATATCATCTGGTTTCCACTCTTAAGTGTCGATCTGGTTGTAGTCGATCTGGTCGAAGTGGATCTGGTTGATGATAATCTGGTCCAACTCGATCTGGTTGAAGTTGATCTGGTTCACCACGATCTGGTTGAGCACGATCTGGTCCAACTTGATCTGGTTGAAAATGATTTGGTTCAACACGATCTGGTTGAAGTTGATCTGGTTCAACACGTTCTGGTTGAAGTTGATCTAGTCCAACACGTTCTGGTTGAAAATGATCTGGTCCAACACGATCTGGTTGAAGTTGATCTGGTCCAACACGTTCTGGTTGAAGTTGATCTGGTTCACCATGATCTGGTCAAACAGAAATTTACTTCGAGGAGGATTGATTCTGTTGAGTGTTCTGGTGAGAACATATGATTATCTTGATGAATCTTTCTGCTTGTGTCTATCTGTCTAACGTTCTGGTCCTATTGACTAAGAGAAGACAAAATGATTTTTATAGGATGTAATTCTTTACAAGATAAGTCATTTCGAAGACAGAACAGGGATCAGTTCTCCTATCAGATACACTTTATATAATAGTGTTTTGTTACATATAGAACAGATCGAGGTAAAACAGAACACGAATAAATCTAAGTGTGTTTTCGAGAGAACATCATCAAAACTAATTTTATTTGTGGGGTTCCCAACAAGGATCCCCTTGAGCAGATTCTTTCATAACAATTTATGAGCCATGTATTACAAACCCAATTGAAGACACTTTTACATTCATAATTCTTTCATAGTACTGATTTTAATCTAGTTATGATTTAGAATGTAATCAATTGTCCTTTTTTAATTCGCAACTCATTTATTCAGTTCACTTGTTTCTTCATTTCGTAATTCGTTTCTTCGTTCCTTTTTATTAGTTTAGAATTTATCTTCTTTCATAATTTATATTTTCCGCCTAGCTTAAAAATCTTCAAACAATCTTTTACTTGCTTTATTATTGAACAAAGAATTAAATTGCCCTGCTAACTCTTCTTTGAGAATACGACTTGGGTTGACTAATTAATGCTAGACGACCTCGTTAGATTACGAGCGACTCGAAACAATTTTAGTCGAACCAGGATCAACCTTTGTACCTTCCGACGAAGTGTCAAACCACTCACACACTTTAACTAATTGTCCATAAAAGTCCGTCTCACTAGAGTCTCAGAAATTTCTGGCTTCGATGCACACACCACTACTCATAGTTGATTTTTGAGTTCTGCGAGATATTGTGTGAAACTTATAACCATTCACAAGCTAACCATGATAGGTTGTAATTAGTGATGAAGGTCCACGTGCAATATCCCATATAACGAGATCAGTTACATGAGTTTGTACCGAACACACAAGTATATATTTATCCCTTATTAATAAAAACATGTTATAAATCCTATTGGAGTTTAAATTAATAAAAATTGACTCACATATGTACATAACCATTTAGGAAATTATGTTGATATTTTCTTGTCAATGTCAACATCTGAAATCCATGAATTCAAGACCCTCAGTTTGATTCATTTTTCCTTCATACGTAAAGTAGATATAAGTTAAAATATTATGTATAAAGTAATTAAATGAAAGTTTAATCACATGAATATTGAGTTATAAATCAGATATTTTAGTAATTTTAGATCATTATATATTTAGAGTTTATATTATATTTCATCTGTCCACAAAACGTGTGTTGTGAGGTAGTGATAATTACGATTTATACACAAATTTCCGTACTCGTTTGATATGTATTTCGTCATGTTTTGTATGGTTAAATCTTTTGTTTTGATTGATTTTTGTAAAGTCGGGCAATATTACGATTTGTATGGTTTTTGGTGTATTTATGTCGGTATTAAGTGATTTTATTACCAAACCGACCTAGACGAGGATAATGATGAGTGGAACAAGGAGAAACGAGGTAATGGACGATAAATGACAAGAGGTTCATGGCCATGACATACATCTCGGCCAACCACTCGATTGGGAAACAAAAGAGCACGAAATAATTTCTCCTCATGGTCACGGTCTCGACCGAGAGGGACACCGAGTAGGAATCATGCTTTGAACCTTAGGCACCTCTCGGTCAGAGTGTAGACCGAGAGGGAGACTGATTAGTTGCCGAGAGAAGCGGCGAAAACCCTATCTTGAATGCCAAGACTTGTCGATTTCATCCTGATTTCATACCATACTCAAGCTAGGGTGTCTCTACAACAATTATAGCTATAAATAAAGCACATTCTAGATTTTGTTCCTTCTCATCCCCATTCATCTCATACTATCTTATAACAATACTAAAATTTTTCATACTTTAATTTTCTACTACTTTTATTGTTCTAGTTATATTGTTTTAACTTTTTAGATTCAAGTTCAATTTCAATTCAAGTCTGTGGTTTGTTGCTTTCTAATAATATGTGTAATTTGTTCTGTTTAAGAATAAACCATGAATAAAATTGATTCAATTTTTAGATATTTTTAACATATGTAGGATATCTTATTAATTTTTTATTATTATATATTTAGAGTTTATTTTATATTTCATCTGTCTACAAAAAGTGTGTTGTGTGGGAATGATAACTACGATTTAAACACCAATTTCCGAGCATGTTTAACATGTATTTCATCATATTCTGTATGGACGCAAAGGACGAAAAATGACAAGAGATTTGCGACCAAGACATATGTCTCGGCCAGCCTCTCGGTCAAGAAGCAAAAGAGCGCTAAATAATGTTGCATCGCGGTCAGTGTCTCGACCGAAAGGGAGACCAAGAAGCTACTTTGAGAAGTGGCAGAAATCCTACCTTGGTAGAAATCCATACTCGAGCTAGGGTGTTTCTGCAACAATTGTAGCTATAAATACACCGTATATAGCTCTTGTAACAATACTATAATTCTTCATACTTTAGTTTTTGAACACTTTTATTGTTCTAGTTACATTGTTCTACCTTTTTAGATTCAAGTTCAATTTTAATTCAAGTTCTTTTATTATTTTTGTTGTCTATTTCTAAATGTCTCTTTCTTATATTTTCGTTGTGATTAATTACAGAGTAGTTAACTTTCTAGTTAATTCTAAAAGTGTATGTCTAGCTAGATTTACGTAATTTATATCTTAATACTATTTTGCTTTCCAATTTATATTTGTTGTTTCATGGTTTTAATCAATGCATATTAGTTATGCATATCTTATGTCATCAGAAGCATTGCATAATGAATCTCATGAAACTACGAACTTTATTTTCGCATCTCGGCAAAGTCAAGCAAACCCTAGGAGGTTATTCTTGTCGTGCTTTTGGTAACTAGTTTATTTTCTCTAATAATCTAAGGGTATTATGATTTAGGATATCCCACTACCATAATCTATCTCAGAAGAATTTTATGGTTGCATTAGTGATCTTTTATATGAATAACTTAGGGCTAAAACATTATTAGGAGCACATTTATATCTTATCGATTTATGCCGTATTTTCTTCTTGTTTATTCATTGTTTATTTTTCTTGATTTATTAAATCAGAAAATACGAAAATTCAACACTATTATTTTGCTGCCTAGATAAATAATCTTTCTTTCATGATAATTACTCATAGGTTTTCCCACGAGCAATCCGTGTGGATACGATACTGGACTTGTCCTAAACTATACCAAATTTTGGTACAAAAAATAGTGCGATCAGAGAGTTGACATGAATATTAAGAAAAAACTGAAACATGTGTTTTTAGTAGGGATATGGGCCCACAAAATAAAAATATATGTGAGGTTTAAAATATTACTCCTTCTATATACGAAAATGGTTTATGGTTTGACTCAATACAATAATTTATAATGTATATTGACGTTCTGGGAATATAGATGGCAATCACGTACAATGGGTATGAATAGTAGTTACTCATATCAATACCCGCGAGGGAAGATCGTACATGTCACCTGTCCCGCCACCCGTCATGAGTATAAAAGTAACTCAAACATGTTACCTGGTGTGTACCCGCGAACCCGAAACCCATTAGGTATCTGCCACCTATGGATATTCATCATTCAGGGAATATAATTCAAATTTTAAAAATAAATTTACTCTAAATAAAAATTATAACACAATCAAATTCACATATTTCGTCGAAATTCAAATCCATAGATCACAAGGTTCAAATCCATAGATCACAAGGTTCAAATCCACAATTAATTAGAAAATTATAAAAATATAGTTAATATTGGATGATAGATGGGTATTTTGCGGGTATATTATGGGTAATTCATGCGTATTTCGCGAATATTTCATGGGCATTTTGCTGATAATTTTTGCGAGCATACATGTTTCGCGGGTATGGATAGTAATTATCCATACCGATACACACGACATAAATGCATATTAAATTTTACACACGAGCCTACTTGTGAATATCAAATGCCTCTCAAAACTACCCTATTATCGTTGGGTACCCATGGGCAAATTGTCATCCATAACTGAGAATGTGTAGTTAGTGGAATATGAGTCTGATTTGATATATTATCTTAAATTATGTTTTGTATTGTGAGTGGAGCTTGAGACATATTTAAGTTATTATTTTAATTGAGTTATGAATATTATAGTTGGTTCACCTAATATAAATAATAATTTTAAAATGTAAATAATTTTTGTATGTATTTAAATATGACAAAATATAAATGATTTATGTGTGCGGATGAAGCAAATATTTTGTAGGCTCACGTCCAATAATTGAAAAAAATACATTTTTTTTATGGTCCTCTTAGATACATAATAAGACTAGATTTTTGGTAAACCGATAGAGTAAAAAAGATTAATTAAAAAATATAAAGTATTTATCTTATATCAAATATATCTAAAATATCATTAATATTAAATAAAATCATGGATTACTAATAAATCTATTGAATAAGGTTGACTAAAAATCAAACTGGGTTTATTTTATCAAATTTTAATATTCTTTTTACCGATGAAAAGAGTAAAAGATATAAACTTAGCATGCTCAATACTTGAATGAGCGGTTACATATAATATGATTTAATGCAATGGATCGGAAGAAAGTTCACATATGCGACTAAATAATTGGATTTGATGAATTAAAATCCAAGAATAAACAAATCTACATAAACGCATCAAGATTGTTGCAGTCGAAATGTGGAGGAATTTGCGGCAAATCGAGGTTGCAGAATTGCTGTAGTTTTCCAACTTTAAGTGGATTGACTTTAGCAGCCATGGCAGCTTGGCGAAGACACCTGCAGATTGCTTTCTTATTTGACTCATGCGCGGCAGCTCGTCCCAACACTCGAACGCCGTTGCAACACGAGAAGGAGGCTGCGCTGCCGTTTTCTATCAGGAAAGATCGGCACGGCAACACATTAGTCAATGCCTCCGTGCATGAGAAGGCGTTGACTGTGGAGATCAAGATGAGACCTAGAGTTAGTAGTAATGAGAATATTAGGATGTAATCTGAAAAGCGTTGCGCCATTTTTTTTTTATAATTATTTTACCTATGAATTGATGGAATAGTTCTTTATTTATAATTATCTATTTCGTAGAGAATGTACGTAATCATATTTTGGTTATATTGTCAGGTCAAAGTTTCATATTAGATTTTGGGTGTTCTTGAATAGTAACACTTGGTAACACAATATAAAAAATAATAAAATTTCTAAATAAGCAACTCTAATAATTAAATTTAAGATGGAAACATAATAATTTTTTTTGCTAAATAATTTATATTTTTGGGTAATTGACCAGCTATATGTAGTTAATTAGATTTATTCTTTGAATTTATCGTGGTGGTCTTTAAATGTAATTTAGAGTTACCAAAAAAGTTATGGATTAATGAATTAAGATTTCTGATTACTAATATGTTATTTTAATCAATAAAACTATGTGGTCACACACTTAATAAATGAAAATTGATTGTGAAAAAGGATATAAATACATTTTCATTTTGCGATTTTGATTCTCTTGCTATATTTCTTTATCCATAAACATATTCCTTTAATTTGATACTTGATAGGATATGGCCCATCAATAAGGCCCAATGCCCAGAAGCAGCTCGGCGGCCCAACACCTCGGCCCATCAAGAGCAGCTCGGCCGGCCCAATAACACGGCCCACTTACTATAAATAGCCATAAACCGCCTATGTTATCTATAAATAGTCAGGTTAAAGCTAGATTAAGACGGACGGACAATCACTCTGTAAAATCTACATTTCAGCTCTCAAATTAATAAACAAAAAGAGCTCTCCCGTGGACGTAGATCTCTTTAAAGATCGAACCACGTAAATCCTGTGTCGTTTACTTTCTAATCATCGTGCAAATCTCACTTCGAAAATCGGCGATCGATCACTGGCGCCGTCTGTGGGAAACGAAGTAAATTTTGTGTCCGATCACTATTTCCGAAGTGAAAACACAATGGTTAGATCCACCCGATCTACTGCTATAGCTGCTGCTGCTAAGGGAAAGCAAAACGAGGCTGAAATACCTCGTAATCCACCTCGTCTATCTACTAACGAAGGGGAAGGACACTATGCTCGGTCTGCCAGGCAGGCCATGAACCGCCGAACTCCCGAAGGGCATGTAGAAGATGTCCTTTCCCACCGAGCTGATGACTCTGTTAGCAGTGGAAGATTGAAACAAAATCATCAAGGGAATGCCACACTTCAACCTTCGCTCGGCGATGCGCTCAAAGCATATCTAGATCTTCACGAGCAAGACTTCCTCAAATTCGCCGAACAACATCAACAACGAGGTCAGTGCGAAGAGGATAAGGCGGGTCCATCACAAAGACCCCAAGCTTCGGAGCCAATTGCCGAGGAGAGAGATGACGAAGTCCCCCGAAGACTGCTTAATCGCCGAGGAAATATTGCTTCACCTCGGCGAGGCTCAACTTCACCTCGTCAAAACCTCGACCATTACCGACGTGACGAGGAACACCGAAGAAGGACTCCACCTCGTCAAAACGTCGACTATTACCGACGTGATGAGGAATACCGAAGAGAGAAGACGCTACCTCGTCGAAACGTCGACCATTCTCGACGTGACGAGGACGACCACCGAGAGGGAAGATTCACTGTTTACAGCAGAATCATTACCCCCTTCACCAACAAAATTCTCTATACACCACTCCCTTCAGCATACAGGGTCCCCCCAATCAAGCCCTATAACGGTTCGTGCGACCCGAGCAACTTTTTGTCGCAATATCAATATAATATGTTGAACCAGGGACTGGCCGAGGATGTTTATATGTGCAAAGTCTTCCCCGAATTATTGGTCGACAATGCACGGAAGTGGTTTGACAACCTTCCTCGCAGCAGCATAGGGTCGTATTCCGACCTGCTAGATGCCTTTGAAAGGCGTTTCTTCCAAAAAGCCGAAGCCAAAATGAGTTCGGCTCAACTCCTCACCTTAAAACAAGGACAGGGAGAGTCTATTAGCGACTTCCTAGCTCGGTTCTACAACGAGAGTCTCAAGGTTGATCGCCTCTCCGACGATGTCCTCATTTCGGCGTTTCAAAACGCCATTCACCCCGGCACGCTTTTCAGGGAGCTCGTGAAAGAGCGCCCCCAAACCTCCAAACAGCTATGGAGGATTGTTGATGCGTTTGCCGAAGCGGATGAAGCGGACAGGAAGAAACGAGCCACTGACCGACCCGAAGGTCAGGATAAAAAGAGAAGGGAAGAACGAGCTGATCAAGGGCAGCATCGACGAGGCGCTCTTGAGAGAATCCAACGAGGTCCATTAGCATCTCGCCTCGGACCTCGGCCTAATCCGGAGCAAGATCGGTTCGCTCCGCCGAACAGATCTCGGGCAGAAATTTACGAGCTTCATGCAAACTTGTTCCAGAAACCTCCACCGCTATCCCGAACTGGATCAAGCAGACGATCACTGGATAAATACTGCGAGTTCCATGGCGGCCACGGCCATGACACCGAGGAGTGTCGCAATCTTGCCTCGGAAATCGACCGCCTAACACAAGATGGTACTCTAGGAAGATACCGAGGTCAAAATCAACCGGATACTCAACCCCGGAACAGAAGCAAACGAAGAAGGAATAGGGGAGAAAATTGCAAACCCCAAGATAAGAAGACAAGACATGACGACGAAGACGATGATGAGAATCAACCTCAGTATGATGGAGTCATCGCCGCCATCATCGGAGTGCCTCAAGGCTCAACAAGGTCGTCGCTGAAGGCCGAAGCTCGAAACCGACCTTCGGAGGAGCCCTCGTACAAAAGGTTCAAAAAGGACGAGGTCGTTATTTTCTCTGATAACGACCCTGTCCCTCATGCCTCGCCTCATCAGGATGCCACTATTATCGCAGCCGTGGTGGCTAACAAGTTGGTACACCGAGTCTTTGTTGATAGTGGAGCCTCGGTCAGTGTACTCTTCAAAGGTTGCTTCGGCAAACTTGACATCGAAGAAGCGCGCTTAAAACCAGCACCCATTCCATTGAAGAATTTCACACAAGGGGAGACCTCAACAGATGGAACGATCTCACTCCCCGTAACGGTAGGACGAAGTCCATTATCCACTACAAAGATAATCCACTTCTTCGTTGTCAAATCCAACTCTCCCTACAACATTATATTAGGCAGAGATTGGCTGATAGCGACAAGAGCAGTATGCTCGGCCTACCATTTGATGATCAAAATACCTTTAAGGAATGGAGTTATCACGCTTCGGGGAAATCAAACACAGGCCAAGGAGTGCATGCAGGTCGCACTCCGAGGTTCTGGTGTACAACATCCCCAAGCATAGCAATTACAGAACCCCGGTGTGCCGAAGTCGACCTCGTCTGCTACAGAACCTCTAGAAGACGTCGTACTCTATGAAAACGACGTGTCCAAGGTCGTCAAGGTCGGTTTCGTTGGGGGTGCCGAACTCCGAGGTCAAGTTATTCAACTACTTCGGGAGTTTAGAGACATTTTTGCCTGGTCTCCTTTAGACATGACCGGGGTATCACCAGATATTATAACTCACCGCCTCAACATCGACCCCGAGGTGAAACCAGTTCGGCAAAAACAACGAGCCTTCGCTGCCGAGAGAAATCAGGTGATACGCGACGAGGTACGCCAACTACAACAAGCTGATATTCTATTCGAAGTGAAATACCCAACGTGGTTGGCCAACCCCGTGATGGTGAAGAAACAAGTAGGGGGATGGCGCATGTGTGTTGATTATACCGACCTCAATAAACACTGCCCCAAAGATTGTTACCCTCTCCCCAACATCGATAAGAAAGTAGAAGCCCTCGTCGGTCACGAGGCCTTTAGTTTTCTTGATCTGTACAAAGGCTACCATCAAGTCCTTATGAATACCGAGGACGCTCCGAAGACAGCCTTTGTTACAGACTTTGGCATTTTCGCTTATAAGAAGATGCCCTTTGGACTCAAAAATGCTGGAGCTACATATCAAAGGATGGTTGACAAAATATTTGAACTTCACATCGGTCAGATTGTTGAAGTATATGTCGACGACATCGTCGTCAAAAGCAAAAAAGTCGACACTACTCTAAACGACCTCCAGGTCGTCTTCGAACTGCTCCGCGAGGTAAACCTAAAGTTAAACCCAGGAAAATGTACTTTCATGGTCCAGTCCGGAAAATTCCTAGGGTGTTGGGTTTCTCGCGAAGGATTAAAAGCCAACCCAGCAAAGGTTAAGGTCGTCCAAGAAATGCAAGCTCCGAAGTCAGTACACGACGTGCATCGGTTGACGGGCTGCTTGGCCGCGCTAAGCAGATTCCTATCTAAAGCAGCCGAGAAGCAACTCCCATTCTTCAAAATCCTTAAGAAGGCTCCAGACTTTGAGTGGAATGACGAGCACAAGTCAGCCTTCGAGAGTTTGAAGAAGTACCTCGACAACTTGCCCACTTTATCCATCCCAAAGGAAGACGAGGTACTTTCCCTATACCTCGCCGCCTCGGACGAGTCAATAAGTGCAGTCTTAGTTCGAGAAGGACCTCGGCAGTTACCCATATACTTCATAAGCCGAGCTCTAAAAGGGCCAGAAACGAGGTACCAACCTCTGGAGAAGGTCGCACTTGCCCTAGTAAATGCTGCAAGACGACTTCGACCATATTTTCATGCTCACCCGATACAAGTATTGACCGACCTACCACTTCGGCAAGTGCTTACGAAGCCTGAAGCTTCGGGGCGAATCGCCAAGTGGGCGGTCGAACTTGGTGAGCACACCATCTCCTTTGCACCTCGGCAAGCTATCAAGGGGCAAGCGTTGGCAGATTTCCTGGTGGAAACAGTATTCACCGAGCCTCCGAAGCCTACCAAACCTGCCGAGGAGAATATCAAAGAGAAAATGCCGAAGACACCCCCCATAGATTGTTGGAAAGTCTATGTCGATGGAGCGTCGGGCAAAAAGGGAAGCGGAGCTGGAGTTTTATTCATCAGTTCGGAAGGGAAACAAATCCCTTATGCTTTACGGTTAAGCTTCCCAACCACCAATAACGAAGTGGAGTACGAAGCCCTAATAGCTGGACTTCGCCTCGCGCAGAACCTTCAGATACAGGCCATCCAAGTCTACAGTGACTCCCAAATCATCGTGAGCCACGTCCTCGGAAAATACGAAGCACGAGATGAAAGGATGAAAAAGTATCTTCACAAGGTTAGAACTTTACAAGAAAGCTTCTCATACTTCGAGTTGATACGAATCCCGAGAGATGAAAACGACCGAGCTGATGCATTAAGCAAGCTCGCGTCGTCATCCACAGCCTCTCCGGTAGAAGAAGTCACGACCCGAAGTATAGACGAAGCCGAAGTGAACGCAATAATCGATGACGAGCCGAGCTGGATGACACCACTTCAGGATTATTTAGAAAGAGGCGAACTCCCTGATGATAAAATTGAAGCTCGGAAGCTTCAGAACAAATCAGTCAAATATGTCCTAGATCGGGGAATATTGTACAGAAAATCCTATCTTTAACCTCTTCTAAGGTGCGCAGGGCCCAATCAAGCGGACTACATCTTACGTGAAGTGCACGAAGGATCCTGTGGCAGTCACGTCGGAGCTCGGGCTTTAACCAGAAAGATTATGAGATGGGGATACTACTGGCCGACCATGCTACAAGACGCAGTCGACCTCGTCAGAGGATGTCCGAAGTGCCAAATTCATGCAACAATAACAAGGGTACCTCAAACCGAGCTGACCACCATGCAAAGCCCCTGGCCCTTCATGCAATGGGGGATAGACATCGTCGGTCCCTTTGAGCAGGCCCCCGGCCAACTACGATTCCTAATAGTCGCCATCGACTATTTTACGAAGTGGGTAGAGGCCGAGCCTCTTGCAAAAATTACGAGCAAAAAGGCCCTCAACTTCGTTTGGAAAAATATAGTTTGTCGCTTCGGTGTACCTCACATCCTCGTCTCAGATAATGGAACTCAATTCACGGATAAGGTATTTAAAGAATGGTGTGACGAGCTCAACATCCAGCAGAAATTCACCTCGGTAGCGCACCCTCAAGCGAATGGTCAGACCGAAGTCACGAACCGGACAATAGTCAAAGGTTTAAAGACTCGTCTCGACAAAGCCAAGGGAGATTGGGCCGAAAACTTACCCCAAGTCCTATGGTCCTACCGAACTACACCTCGGACATCCAATGGAGAAACACCATACAACCTCGTCTATGGAACCGAGGCAGTAATCCCAGTGGAGATCGGTTTGCCGAGCCCCCGAACTATAAACTTCACAACCGATGCCAATGAAGAAGGCCTCCGAACTAATTTGGATTTGTTGGAGGAAAAACGAGAACGAGCCTACATACAAGAAGCTCGGTACAAACAACAAGTAGCTCGGTATTACAACAACCGAGTGAAACATCGACAGTTTCAAATAGGCGACCTCGTTCTCAGGAATAATGAAGTTAGCAAGTCGGAGAAGCTCGGTAAACTTGAAGCCACCTGGGAAGGTCCGTATCAAATCCAAGATGTCCTCGGAAAAGGCTCATACAAGCTCATCCACTTATCTGGGGAGCCAATACCCCGAACTTGGCATATTTCTCATTTAAAGAAATATTATTTGTAATTTATGTAGTTTGGATTTTATTAAGTTCTTTTGTGAAGCATTTTTGTATACATGCTGCGTTAGAATCAAGTCAAGCTAAAACTCCAAATTGAAGGTAGCAGTCAACCGCGCGAGGAGACCACTCCTATCGATTACATCGACAAACAAGGGACTTCAAAGCCAAAATTTCGACTTCAAACGAAGTGGCGAAGTCAAGCGCGCGTGAGGAGACCACTTGATTAAATCGACAAACAAGGAACTTGAAAGCCCAAACTTCGTTCCTAAACGAAGTGGCTACCCGAAGTCTCAAAACTTCGCCTTCAACCACCTGAAGTCTCCAAACTTCGCCTTCAGGCGAAGTAAAACTTCGGTGTCGAACGAAGCTATTACGAAGTACGAGCCAGTCATCACAATTCGAAGCAAACTTGATTACACAAATTGAGTAAGAGCTTTTGAAAAGTAATGACAAGGGAAAATTGTATTTTATTTTATTTTCATAAAGTACATATTACAATCGTCCTTGACATTCTTGAACTTATCTTCAAGCTCCAGAAACTTCGCATGCTCTTCGTCAAGCTTCTCCTGAGCTGACCTAAGCTTCGCCTCGAGCTCGGTCTCGATGTTGGTAGCTCGGCTTTTCCAACACGCGACCTCGACCTCGGCAGCCTCGGCAGCACGACGAAGCTCGTTTATTTGTTGTTCAAAAGGCGAAGTATTGGAGAAGTCAAAGGCAGGCTACAGCAACAAAAATTAAATAGTTCAGCACAAAGCGCAGTTCAACAGCACACTTTATATACATGTGGAAAAAGCGCCGCCCTAGCGGCGACGTGATACAAACTAAAAAGGAGAAGAAAAGGCTAACTATCGCCGACCTCGGGCTCCTCAGCGCCGTCCTCGCCTCCTCCCTCCTCGGCCTCGGCATGTGGCCTCCTCACCAGATCGGCGATGACAGCTTCGAGACTGTCATCCCGATCCGCAGGGCAGCGGCGAACTGCCTGCTCGGAAAGCAGAGTCCTCTGCTGTGCCAGCATCTCCACCATCGGGATGGCCGCGGTGCACTCCACGAGCACCTCCGCGTACTCCCGCAGCATCTCTTCCTTGGTCGCCGTTTCATACCCGTACTTGACTTTATCAAGGTCGGGGTAATCCTTGGCAACCGAGTCGAGCGCTGCCGAAGTAATCGGCGTGCTCATGGCGGTCACCAACTGCGCCGCCACCACGGTGCCGAAGTGCTTCGAGCGAAAGATCCGCTCCGCAAGCGCCCGCAGCACGCCGCCCTGCTCGGCCGCTGCCCGAGCCATCCTCTCCCTCTCCTCGGCGAGCTCCCCCCTCAACCTCGCCACCTCGGCCTCCGCCGCCGCCGCCTTCCTTTCCGCCGCGAGCAGCTCGACCAGAGTCCTGGCCTCCTGCTCCTCCGCCCTCGCCGCCTCGGCCTTCGCCCCCTCGACCTCGGCTTTTAGAGCCCTGAACTGCTCGACTCCGTCAATGACGAAGTGCGAGAGGGCGCTCAGCCCGTCCAGCACCATATCAGCCTCCTGCACGGAATATGTTAATACAGAACAAGAAAAAAAAAATAATAGAAGTAAAGACAAACTTCTTCCACTCACCTCGGGGAACGGGGCCCTACGAGCCTCCCCCGACCCGGATGCCCGAGTATCCGGGCCTCTCACCTCCTCCCTCCGAGGCTCCTCCAGATCGATCACGGGCGGAGTCACCTCGGTCTCCACCCTCTCCACCCTCTCCACCCTCTCCCGGCGCGGCGTCTCCTCGGCGGCCGAGGTGACCCTCGGCCTCTTCTTCCTCCTCCTCAGCGCCGCCTGCAACACTTCGGGATCCACTGCGGAAATACAACAAGTATTAGTCCAGTTCGGATAAACGAAGTCAAAATATTAGTTCGGATGACGAAGACAAACTACACTACGAAACCTCACCCGGATCCACGTCGGCGATGGTGTCACAGGGGCTCAGCCCGTGCCTCGACAGCTCCGCCTCGGCATATTTCCTCTTAATGGGGCCGAGGCTTGCCAAGCCCACCTCGACCTCGCCGACGGGATCCACCCTCAGCTGCGGCCCAAACTTAGCCGAGGACCAGTTGTGCAGAGGCACTCCCTCTGCTCGGCAGAAGAAAAATTTCTTCTGCCAGTTCGACACCTTCGACGGGGTCACCAACTTGAACTTGTTGGTAGGGGAGAGGTACACCCACCCCGTCGGCGCCCGCTTCACCCTGAAGAAGCGAAGTAAAGAATCTAATGAGGCCGAGCCTCCACGGCTGCCGACCTCTATACAGAAACCGACGATCTGCTTGATCGACGGCGGTGCCAACTGCCCCAGAGGCAGCCTCCACCTCTCCAAAAACTCAACAAAAATGGGGCTCAAGGGAAAACGAAGACCAAAATGCAAATAGTCTTCGTAAACAGTGAAGAAACCCTCAGGAGGAGAGCTACCTCTATCCTCCTCCCGAGGAAGAACTAATTCCATCGACTCGGGAAAAACAAAATTGCGGGCCAGATTCACCATGTGCGACGCACTCATGGTGGAAGAAAAATCCAGCACCGCACTCGACCCTGAAGGGGGCAAGAACTCAACCTCCCGAAATACGGGAGGGGAAAAAGCGCGGGTAAAAACCCTAACAGAAACCCTCGCCGGAAAACTCCTAATCGGCGAGGGAGACTCTACCACCTCAAGATCGACAGGGGTGCGAGAAGAAGAAGACGAAGAAGAAGAAGAAGAAGAGGAAGACATGGTTGCAATGCACTTACTTGTTCAAGAGATTCAAAGGAGTTGAAGATTTCTTTCTCGAACTCGAAGTCAACAATGGCAGAAAGGTTGAAAGCTTTTTGCAGGAGGAAAAAAGACACTAGGGTTGCGAAAAGTGAAAAGTGTTGATTAGCTTCCAAAGGAAGCCTTTATAGACGTCAAATCGCCTTTTCCCAACCGCCTCTTTTTCAAAAACCCGCCTCTTCGGCTCCTCCAACAGAAAGGCGACGCGTGTCACCCACAACCCTCTACAACAGCTGTCTCCCACCACCATGACTTCTACCTCGGCTTCAGCCAGAGAGTTACTTCTACCTCGGCTTCAGCCAGAGAGTTACTTCTACCTCGGCTTCAGCCAGAGAGTTACTTCTACCTCGGCTTCAGCCAGAGCTTCAATTCAACCTCGGCAACTACAAGATCTCCACCTCGCCCAGATCTTCACTTCGTCCAAACACACCCACCTCGTCAAGATCTCCACCTCGGTGCCGATCTTCTCTTGAGGGGGGGATGTGATAGGATATG
>JAPKLX010000728.1:0-45014 GCA_026898415.1 Leonotis leonurus | reverse complement strand
AGCTTGAGCTCTCTTATAAAACGTCAAGCAAACTGAAAAAGTTAGTATTTGGTGTATTCCCCCCCCATACACCAAACCTTGCTCTTTCGGGACCAACAATTTTCAAATTATTTTGCAGATTTAGCGGCTGGTGGTGTCGTGCGAGGCTAAGGCAATGGTTGTTGCAAACTGTCATGTTATGTATTCCGCTGCCGAGCTCATGTTCTTTTCCAGTCTCTGATTCTTCATGCTATTGGCTTCATGACAATAAATGATTCATTGTTCTTTCACGAGAATTACTATTGTCTATTACATGCATTCATGTTCATAGGAGAGCTTAGAAGTAGTCGGCCCCTCTTGGACGCTCAACTCCTCGGCCCCTTGTGTAGTGTTCGAGCGAATGCCGACCACACTTGGTGAGCTGGGTGAGTGACTCCTTTTGGCGAGCTAGGCTCACTAACCTCCGCCTTTGATCGACGGTTCTTATTGGATGATTCGGCCTCTCGAGGATTCTGGATTACCGTTCCTACGAGATGAGCTGTATTATCTCCAATCCCGTCTTTCATATTGGATGATTCGGCCGCTTGGTATTCAGGATTACCATTCCCATGTACCGAGCTGTATTATCTCCAGTTCATTTCATCTTGGACGATTCGGGCGCTTGGGATTCTGGATTACCGCTCCCATGTAACGAGCTATAATCTCCAACCCCGTCTTGCATTGCATCTCTTTGCATCCAATTGTTCATTGATCATGACATCATTATTGACGATATCTACTGGTGGATTTATTTGTCTCTTCCCCCATTCAGATTAGTCCTAGTTATAAACGAGTTACTGTCCATTTTTCAAGGACAATTTTTCTATCATGATTATACGTTCCATGGCCCCCTTTCTTCCCCGCTTCTCTTCTTTCCCCCCAGTCACGCTCTGGCGCGTGCGCCGTCCCTCGGGATCGGGGCGTGACAAGTTTACAATTTAGGGTTGTTTAGGGTTTATCATTTAGGGTTTAGTGCTTAGTGTTTATGGTTTAGGTTTTATGGTTTAGTTCATGATTTAGGGTTTAGAGGTTAGTGTTTAGTTTGTGGTTTAGAGTTATGGTATGGAGTTTAGGGTTTAGTTTAGGTTTTTGGGTTTAGTTCAAGGTTTAGGGTTCAGTATTTAAGATCTATTTTAAGCTTTAGTTTAGGGTTATGATTTATGGTATAGTTTAAGGTTTTGGGTTTACTTTATGGTTTAAGATTTTAGGGTTTATGGTTATGTTTTTGGGTGTAGTGTAGGATTTAGGGTGTAGTTTAAGGTGTAGTTTAGGGTCTAGGGTTTAGAATTTAAGGTTTAGTTTAAGGTGCAGTTTATAGTTTAGGTTATAGGATTTAGTCTATGGTTTAGGGTTAATTTTTTAGTGTTAATGGTTTAGGGCTATGGTTTAGGCTTTAGGGTATAAGGTTTTTTGTTTACTTTAGGGTTTTGGGTTTAGGATTTAGGGTTTAGTTTACGGTTTAGGGTTTAGGGTTTACTTTAGGTTTTTTGGTTTAGTTTATGGTTTTGGGTATAGAATCGGATTTTGTTTAGGGTTTATGGTTTAGTTTGGTGTTTAGAGTTTAGTTAAAGGTTTAGGGTTTAGGATTATAATTGAAGGTTTAGTTTATGATTTAGGGTTTAGTTTAAAGTTTAGGATTTAGAGTTTTAAGGTTTAGGGTTTAGTGTATGATTTAGGGTTTAGTTTAGGGTTTAGGGTTTTAGGATTTATGGTTTAGATTATAGTTTAGGGTTTAGGATTTAGGGTTTAGTTTTGTATTTATGATTTAGGGTTTAGAATTTATTGTTTAAGGTTTACGGTATGTGGTATAGTTTAGGGTTAAGGGTTAAAGGTTTAAATTTAGTGTTTTGTTTAAGATTTAGTTTAGTGTTTAGGGTGTAGTTTAAAATTTTATACTTAAGGTTTAGGGTTTAGTTTAGGATTTAAGGATAGGATTTGGAGTTTAGGGTTTAGGGTTTAAAGTTTGGTTTAGGGTTAAGTTTTTTGTTTAAGATTTAGTGTTTCAGGTTTAGTTTAGGGTTTAAGGTTTAGGGTTACGGTTTAGGCTTTAGTGTATGATTTAGAGTTTAGTTTAGGGGTTAGGGTTTTAGTATTTTGGGTTTAGATTATAGTTTAAGGTTTAGGATTTATGGTTTAGAATTTAGGGTTTAGTATAGGATATATAATTTACGGTTTACAATTTATGGTTTAGGGTAAGTTGTATAGATTAGGTTTAAGGGTTTAGGTTTAGTGTTGGGTTGAGGTTTAGTGTTGGGTTTAGTTTAAAATTTTAAATATAAAGTTTAGTGTTTTGTTTAGGATTTAGAGTTTAAGGTTTAGGGTTTATGATTTAGGGTTTACTTTAGGATTTAGGTTTTGGATTTTGTATTTAGGGTTTATGGTTTATAATTTAGGGTTTAGAATTTTTGTTTAGGGTTTAGGGTTTAAGATTTGGGGTGTAGGATTTAGAATTTAGGTTTTAGGGTTTATAGTATAGTTTAGGGTTAAGGGTTTAGGTTTTTTTTGGGGTTTAGATTTTATTTTAGGGTTTAGGGTTTAGTTTAGATTTAGGATTTAGGGTTTATTGTATATGGTATAGTTTAGGGTTAAGGGTTTAGGTTTTCTTTGGGTTTTAGGTTTTAGTTTAGGGTTTAGGGTTTAGTTTAAAATTTTAAGGTTTGGTGTTTAGTTTTGGATTTAGGGTTAGGATTTGGGGTTTAGGGTTTAGAATTTAGGGTTTAAGGTTTAGTTTAAGTTTTAGTGTTAGGGTTTAGGATTTGGATTTCTGTTTAAGGTTTAGGGTTTAGTTTAGGGTATAAGGGTTTAGGGTTTAGGGTTTTGATTTAGTTTAGAGTTTTAGGATTTAAGGTTTAAAATTTAATTTAGAGTTTAGAGTTTAGTTTGGTGTTTGGGGATTAGATTTGCGTTTTGGCTTTAATGTTTAGAGTTTAGTTTAAAGTTTAGTGTGTAGAGTTTCAGGTTTGTTGTTTTGTTTAGGGTTTAGGTTTAGTTTAAGGTTTATGTCTAGTTTAGGGATTAGGGTTTAGTTTAAGAATTAGGATTTAGGGTTTGTGATTTAGCTTAGGGTTATTATGTTTAAGTATTACGGTTTAGGGTTTAGAGTTTGGGGATTAGGTTTAGTTTAGAATTTAGGTTTTAGCTTAAGGTTTGGGTTATGGTTTATGATTTAGGGTTTAGTTTAGGAATTAGGATTTAGGAGTTAGTTAAGGCTTATGGTTTAGGCTTTAGGATTTACAGTTTAGGGTTTAGGTTTAGTTTATGGTTTATGGTTTATTGTTTAGTTTAGCGTTTAGGGTTTAGTTTATGGTTTAGGTTTACAGTTTAAGATTTAGTTTAGTCAAACCGTAGACCTGGAAAAGGTTAGAAGTATTCAAGGGTTTAGGTTTTAGTTTATGATTTAGGGTTTCGGAATTGGGGTTTAGGGTTTAGGATTTAAGGTTCAGTACACTACAAGAATTTTATACATAGATTACACTACATACATGACGGTTTGTTTTATATACCGTCATGTATGTGCGTGTTTTTGGTAAACATGACAGTAATTGTAAACACCGTCATGTATGTAGTGTAATCTTTGATTATAGATAACAATACAAATTAAAGTGTCATGTATCCAAATCTATTAGATGACAATACAAATTAAAGTGTTATGTATAATGTGTCATCTAATCTCCAAATTGAACTAATCCCTTAAACCTTGCCCCAATTTCTTCCCGTCGCTTCTTCGACTGCCAGTACTTCTCTCCCTTCGACAACCCGTTTCTTCCCCTCCGTCCGCCGTTTCTTCCCCGCCCTTCGCCGTTTCTTCCCCAAGTCGCCTCCTCTTGCTTTTCCCTCTCTCTTCTCGATCGGCAGAATCTCGTAGCTAGTGGTGGACGATGGAGAGGCATCGGCTGCCACAATTGTGATCTTGACCTTCATCCCCTGCTGGCAGTGGCCTGAAAACCTTCATCCCCTGCTGTCGCCGCCGCTTAATGAGTTGGATGCAACAGCTCCTCCTCCCGTCATTTTCATCATTCGCCGGCTCCTTCAGCGAACCTCTGCATAAAATTAAAATTAAACTTTTACTTTCTCTTTTAGTCCCTTCTTCTTCATCGTTCGCTGCGGGTTCCTTCATCCTCTATTTCTCTCGATTCTCACCTTCTATCTCCTATTTCGTAATTCTCGCAGAATCGGGAAACAAGAAATTTCAACTTCTTCTTCGATTTTCTGCGAAATTTCCTTCGAATTTTGTCACATTTTCCTTCTAATTTATTAATGAACTTAATTTGGACAAAACCCCTAATTTTTCTATCTTTTCCCTTGGTAATTACAGAGCAGACGAAGGAGTCGCAACTCACCCCGACGGTTACCGGGTTTAGCAATTGTCTCTCTAGTAGGTTACTTTGGACGCCAACCGCAATTCACCACCTCCGAGTCGTCGACGCTGCAGCCATCAGCCCATCGCCATCGCCGAGTCTGCAGCCACCGTGTGCAACCTTGAGCTTGTCACCGCCGTCATTTAATATGGTAGCAAATATTCTAACCCTTAATCTTAATCTATTTTGTTAATTTTGTTTCACTTTACTGATTATGCTTAAATTTGAATGTTCAGTTTTTAAGGTTGTGAATGTTTGATTTTTTACTTCGTTATAAAGTGGATAATGTTGCTTTCACTGTCAAAATTACTAGCTTTGTTCTTTATAAGCTTACGGCTGAAATTCTGAGATTGATTCCTGATGTTGTTTGAGCATGGTTTAGTTGAGAATTCTTCCTAAGAGGGAGAAGATTGCTAGTTTAGTTAACACGAGATGAGGAGAAAAAGAGTTAAACTAAGAGAAATGATAGTTGGAATTCTCATCGTTAGAGTGTATAGAAGATGATGATAATTAGTTACGTAGATTTGTAGTTTATTTGTGGTGAAGTTTACATAATTTCTGAATTGTTAATGGATAAATCACTTATGAGTGTTGCTGTCATGCCTTTTCATTTTGATGTTGCAGTTGCTAGAGCAGTTGCAGAATATAGGACAAAACCTTGACTACAGAGAGAATGTTGATGTTGCAGTTGCTAGAGCAGTTGCAGAAATGAGAGTTCTTGGTAAATACTGGCTACTACTGTTCTTTATTTTTTGATTTCGGCCATCTATCTGTCTCTAATCATTTTCTTATTGCTGGGTGAAGCTGAATATTGTCTTCCTCTAGTCCGAGTTGGTGGTTTGTTTCTGGCAGCAAAGGGTGATGATCCACAGGTATGCTATTTCAAATGGCAGTGTTAAGTCATTTATGCTTCTGTTAAGTCATATCGAAATTCACAAATCATACCAGTTTGGTATTAAATTGAAATCATTACTGGTGCTTCTACATATGGATTTAGTTAGAAGATTTATGTAATTGTTTGTTTCAATTAGCAGTCCTTGTCCTTGTGAATTTAATCAATGTCAATATTTGTTTTGGTTTATTTTCCTATTATTTAGTAGGGATGTAAGGTACTTTGGCTGGTTAGTTTTCTTTCTTAAATTTAGTTTTGGTCGCATTTGTTGTGCTTGATTTTCAACTTTTGGATTCGGTCTAGAACTTTTAGGGACTTTTGTAGTGGCCATTTACTGGTGGTTTATTGTTAGTAGCTGAAAACGACATGCTCTAACATATCAATGCATAATATAGTTAACATTATTGATTCCTTGGTTCGTAAGTTTTACACTATGATAGTGGTAGCTAAGGAAAAGGGTGAGGATGCTCTAACATATCAATGCATAATATAGTCTTCAGATTAACACCTATTACCCCAAACATATCCATTTCTTATTGGATTTTGTACGGTTCAACATAAAGTAGAGGTATAATTTGGTTACTGCTTTCCTTTGTTTTGCTTAGATTGTTTCTATGGGCTGAATGGGTTATTTTGTACTTAGTTCCAGTTGGTTTCCTTTCTTTGTACATGTTTCCATGGTTTGTGGATTATTGGGTTCTGGAAAATAAAAGTTTTGAAGGCATTAAGTGTAAAATTGAATTTTACTACAAATAATAGCTTATATTCTTGTTCTTATAATTTGCAGGCTATACAAACGAATTAGTTGGACAACTGTCGGCTGAGATCATGAAGTTTGATGGAAGCATCAAGCATGTTTGAGAAATAGTGTAAAGATTTATCTTAGATTTGATGTATGTTGGATTTGATGACTTGTATTTGTGATGATGAACACGTAGATTTTCTTAATTTGGATTATATGATTTTGTATCGGATGTTACTTGAATATTTTAAATTAATGATATGATATTTCATGTAAATTACGTATTTTATTATTTTCATAATATTAATTTATTTATATTTTGAAAATACAAGCAGGTTTATTTGAAAATAATAAAAAAATAATTATTCAGGATTAGAGAATAGATGACAGTTAAAAGAGAAAATGTCATCTATGATATATGTAAAACATGACGGTTTAAAGACAAAAGCATCATCTATGAACACTTAACATTACACTTTATATCATTATAGATGACGGTACATAACTGTCATGTATGGGCGCAAAAAATGCGCTCATAGATGACACTAAAATGTCTGTCATCTAAAGTATTTATCATAGATGACACCACCTTTCTTAACACTTTTAGTTTTACATAGATGACGCAAAATATCCGTCATCTATGAGCGTAATTCTTGTAGTGGTATTTAGGATTTAGGGTTTAGAGTTTCGGTTTAGGCTTTAGGGTTTAGGGTTTAGTTTATGTTTTAGGGTTTAGTTCTAGGTTTTGGATTTAGGATTTAGGGTTTAGTTTAGGGTTTAGGGTTTAGTTCGGGGTTTAGAGTTTGATTAAAGGTTTAGGGTTTAGGGTTATTAGTTAAGGTTTAGTTTAGTGTTTAGTATTTTGTTTAGGGTTTAAGCTTTTATGGTTTATGGTTATGGTTTAAGTTTAGTGTAGGATTTAGGATTAAGGGTTTAAGGTTTAGTTTAGGATTGAGGGTGGTTTATGGTTTATCCTTTAGGGTGTTTTATTGTTTAGGGTATAGTGCTTAGTATTTTTGGTTTAGTTTTGGATTTAGGGTTTAGATTAAGTTTTAGTGTTTAGTTTGTGGTTTAGAGTTCCGGTATGGGGTTTATGGTTTAGTTTAGGTTGTTGGGTTTAGTTCAAGGTTTATGGTCTATGATTTAGGGTCTATTTTAGGGTTTGTTTTAGGGTTTATAGTTTAATAAAGGTTTAAGATTATGATTTAAGGTTTAGTTTAGGGTTTATGATTTAAGATTCTTGTGTTTTTGATTAAGTTTTAGGGTGTAGTGTAGGATTTAGTATTTAGGGTTTAAGGTTTAGTATACGATTTAGGGTTTAGTTTATGTAATACCCCATATTTTAATTCGAAAGAATTATCGAGTTTTATATATTAAATAGATAAAAGCCAATGAATGTTTGAGTACAATAAAAATCCCTATTTGCACTATATCGATTAAACACATGTAGTATTACATATATGTATCAATTCTACCAACTTATGGCTATATCTATTCTACCAAATGCCTAAGAAAGAAAATAACTTATAAATTCTTCTCGTGGCTTTTAATGCAGCCACATCGCTCTCCTTGTGGCCTTTCCCCACCCACACCATAATCTTTTTATCTCTGCCATCTGTTTCTTCTCTTCGCTCTCTCCTTCAACAAGAGCTCTCGGTGCTTCTCCTTCTCCTATCTTAGAGGCTTCCGTTCTTCCTCTGCCTCTCCGGTGGTTCGCTCTTCTCCTTTCGGCGTCGTCACGCTGCTGCACTCGACGGGCAGCACCCGTTGTCGTCCTCCTCCACCCTCTTCGCCGCTCTTCCAACAAGAGGCGTCGCTTGATGGAGGAAGCTGCAGACCCATGTCGTTTCTCTGCTCCAGCAGGCGTTGCTCCTCCCCGACGTGCGCTCAAAGGCAGCATAGTCGTCTCCTCAGTTCTGCAACCGCGCGCTAGACGGAGACGAGGTCTGCTTCGGGTTGTCGCTTCGCCGCTCCAGCCATCGATCCCGACGTCTGCCTCAACAGGGATGTGACAGCACCCTCCTTCATCCTCCTCGACCTTCTCCCGCCGCGGCTGCACTTCCTCGGCGCTCAGCCGCTGTTTTGCTTCGCCAAGCCCCTCTCCGGCGAGCCTCCCTCAGTAAAGGATCTGGAAAGAGTTAAAGGCTGTTCGGAACCATTCGAGGTGGTTCGGTGCTGGTTCGGAGACTGTTGCGGTGTTTTCAGGGCCGTTCGGGAACTGATGGGGCTGTCCGGAGCTGTACGGGCTGTTCAAGGTCTGTCCGAGGTGTTTTCGGAGTTGTTCGGAGTGGTTCGGAGGGATTCGGGGTTATTCGAGGCTATTCGAGGTCTGTCCGAGGTGGTTCGGGACTCGTTCGATGTTGTTCGGAGGTTGGTTCTGCTGGGACTAGAGCTGGAATGGTTCGTTCATTAAATTAAGTGGTATGCCTCTGTGTTTAAATTTTTGAATTTAAAACTAGAAGAAGTTAGGGTGATTCTCCAACTTGAATTGATTGAATCGGAGTCTTCTATGATTTATGATGAATTTTCAAAGTTTGCTGCGCAGAGATAGCTCTGTGACAGTTTCAGGAACCCAAGTTTGACGATTTATATCTCCATGATAAAGCAGTATTTTTGAGTGATTTCTTTTCACTTAGATAGCCAACATTACAAGGTTTCTAGAATGATATATCTCGTATCCATGGGATCTATGAATTGAAAGTTAGAAGCCTTCAAAGTTCATGAAAAACCACCTAAAATCTGTCAAATTCCAAAAATTTATCCAACACTTTAAGTAGCCAAGTTTGGGAGGTCATATCTCTCAACCCTTTTATCCAATGAGTCTGATTTTCTATATGTATGTAGTAGGGATGCACATTAGTATATAACATGTTTCGGTTTCACTTAAAACCCGTTATATTGATAGTTATGAACGAGCAAAGGTGGTTAATTAGTCATGTTTCTTATATAAAGTATAATTTAGATAAAATGTGGCTAAGTGTTCTAGATTGTGAATTATGTCTTCACTATGAGTTATACCTTAGCTAGTGACGAGATAATAATATATGATAGCATGAACCTATTTAATAGACCAAGACTTAGATTAATTGTACTATGTCCAAGTATGAGAATGTTATTATAATTTTCGGTTCCATTGTCGGATTTTAATATCTTAAATGAATTAATTGCGGGAGAGAAATTAATTAGTAATTGAATTATGCTAGATGTTTATTGTTAAGGATAAAGTACGAAAGCCTTAAGCATTGATACGATTTACTTGAACCAATATGAAGCCCTAGAACTCTTTAAGTATTGCGCATTGAGCCAAAGTAGAGATTATTTATATAATTTAAAAGTCTCTGAATGTGATTCGTTATCTAAAGGTCAAGTACGAGGTATAAGCCAAGTTGAATGTGAGGATTTGCATTGGTTTTCTAAACCAAAGAAGGTTTTAATCGACGGATTTATTCCAAGAGGTGGGTTTACTACAAACTATACTCTTGCTATAATAAAGCATGTTTTAAATGAATGGATGAAAGTTTATTGAAAGAATTATCATGCATAAAATGTTTACGGTTTTATGTATGATGCCTATCTGTGTTGGCTTGCCAACGTATGTAATCGATCGGATCTTGAGCCATGTGTTGGTCAAGGTTAGTGTACACAGAAGCCGTGGACTGTGAGCCCGTTGGGCCGGTTCCGGTGAAGGGATGCGTTTGCGGAAGGTGGCCACCTTCCCCAGCGTAGTTACAGATATGGATAATGCAGAAATGAAAGAAAATGGGATCCCGTTCCAAGTTTATGAAAGGAAAATGAATGTTTAGTATTCACAAGCATTTACGTAAAACCTTGTGAGATACTGTTATGATGCATGATGATAAAATGTTTTAGGCATAACCCACGGAGTACATCAAGTACTCAGCCCTGCTTGTATTTTCAAACACTTGCAGGTTGAGCAATGAGACGATGGCGGTGGTGCTGAGAGGGGGTTGCTTGTAGTTTAGTATTCAGAGATAATGCATATCTTCATATATGTGTTAAGTACTTTATCTTCCGCTGCAATACTTTGTCTTCTATTGATTTTTCCTTTGTGACTACGATCCTTCGAATTATAATTTGGTACTTTGTTTAGGTTGTATAGTACTATCTTTATGAAATGTTTGAGATTTCGAGCCATTAAACTTTCTTAACATCTACGAAGAGACCCATCTATTCATTATTATTCTTCAGTTATCATTGGTTTTCCTCGCTGTTTCCATTTATATCTCGTTTCTATCATCCTATCCCGAGTCACGCTCCGATCATTCCGTCCTTTGGGAATTGGGGCTGTGACAGTTTAGGTGTAGTTTATAGTTTAGGTTTTATGATTTAGTTTATACTTTATGGTTTATTCTTTAGGGCTATGGTTTAGGTTTGGGGTTTAGTTAATGGTTTAGGGCTATGGTTTAGGCTTTTGGGTATAAGGTTTTTGGTTTAGTTTATGGTTTAGGGTTTAGATTGAGTGTCGGGTTTAGGGTTTAGTTCAAAGTTTTGGGTATACAATTTAGGGTTTTGTTTAAGGTTTTGAGTTTATTTTTGTGTTCAGAGTTTAGTTAAAGGTTTAGGGTTTAAGATTATGATTTAACGTTTAGTTTATGATTTAAGGTTTAGTTTATGATTTAAGATTTAGTTTAAATCGTCTCTCCGCAAGCGAAGGACTAGGTAAGGAGATTGGTGAATTTTGCAATTTAATTCTCCTATGTGGTATTATGTGCGTGTTATTAAATTATTTGTATAATATATAAAACATCTGGATCCAGCGTACTAACGAGCCCCTCATACTGGTTCTATCAAGGAATTATGGTTTATGGTGTAGTTTAAGATTTAGGGTTTAGGATTTGGGGTTTAGGGTTTAGGATTTTGGGTTCAGGATTTAAGATTTAGGGTTTAGAGTTTATGTTTAGGGTTTATGGTTTAGTTTAGGTTTTAAGGTTTAGTTCGAGGTTTAGGTTTCAGGATTTAGGATTTAGGTTTATTGTTATAATTTAAGGTTTTGTTTAAGGTTTAGGGTTTAGTTTAGGGTTTAAGATTTTAGTGTTTATGGTTAAGGTTTAAGGTTTACTATAAGATTTAGGATTAGGGTTTAAGGTTTAGTTTATGTTTTAGGGATTAGGGTTTAGAATTTAGGGTTTAGGATTAAGGTTTAGTTTAATGTTTATGTTTTAGCTTAGGGTTTAGGGTTTAGTTTAAGAATTAGGATTTAGGGTTTATGATTTAGCTTAGGGTTTTCGTTGTTAAGGATTACGGTTTAGGGTATAGAGTTTTGGGATTAGGTTTAGTTTAGAATTTAGGTTTTAGTTTAAGGTTTGGGTTATGGTTTAGGGTTTACGGTTTAGTTTAGGAATTAGGATTTAAGAGTTAGTTAAGGATTTAAGGTTTGGGCTTTAGGATTTACAGTTTAGGGTATAGGTTTAGTTTAAGGTGTATGGTTTAGTTTAGGGTTTTCGATGTAGTTTATGGTTTAAGGTTATGATTTATGTTTTAGTTTAGTCAAACCGTAGACCGGGAATAGGTTAGAAGTATTCAAGGTTGGATATAAGGATATCGAAGTAGGAGATCGAGTAGATCCATTAGAGATGATTGTTATTCCTTGCCGAAAATTTAAATCATCTCTCCACAAGCGAAGGACTACGTAAGGAGATTGTTCAATTTCACAATTTAATTCTCCAATGTGGTATTATGTGCGTGTTATTCAATTATTTGTATAATATATTAAACATCTGGATCCAGCGTACTAACGAGCCCTTCATACTGGTTCTATCAAGGATTTAGGGTTTATGGTGTAATTTGAGATTTAAGGTTTAGGATTTGAGGTTTAAGGTTTAAGATTTAGGGTTTAGAATTTAGTATTTAGGGTTTATGGTTATGATTTAAGGTTTTGTTTAGTGTTTATGGTTAGGGTTTAAGGTTTACTCTAAGAATTAGGACTTAGGGTTTAAGGTTTAGTTTATGATTTAGGGATTAGGGTTTAGGATTAGGGTTTAGTTTAAGGTTTATGTTTTGGTTTAGGGATTAGTTTAAGAATTAGGATTTAGGGTTTATGATTTTGCTTTAGGTTTTAGTTTTAGCTTTAGGGTTTAGGGTTTTAGGATTTAGGGTTTAGATTATAGATTAGGGTTTAAGATTTAGGGTTTAGTTTAAGATTTATGATCTAGGGTTTAGAATTTATGGTTTAAGGTTTACCGTATATGGAATAGTTTTGGTTAAGGGTTTAGGTTTAGTGTCTGGTTTAGGGTTTAGTTTAGGGATTAGGGTGTAATTTAAATTTTTATATTTAAGGTTTAGGATTTAGGGATAGGATTTGGGGTTTAGTGTTTAGGGTTTATGATTTAGAGTTTAAAGTTTTGGTTTAGGGTTTTGTATTTAGTTTAAGATTTAGTGTTTAGGGTTTTGGGATTTAGGGTTTAATTTAGGGTTTAGGGTCTAAGGTTAGGCTTTAGGGTTTAGTTTATGATTTTGGGTTTAGTTTAGGGGTTAGGGTTTTAGTATTTAGGGTTTATATTATAGTGTAAGGTTTATGATTTATGGTTCAGAATTTAAGGTTTAGTTTTGGATTTATGATTTAGGGTTTAGAATTTATGGTTTAGGGTGTAGGGTATATGGTAAAGTTTTGGGTTTAGGGTTTAGTAAAATTTTAAGTTTATGGTATATGATTTAGTTTAGGATTTAGGGTTAGGATTTGGGGTTTAGGGTTTAAAATTTAGGGTTTAGGGTTTAGGGTTTAGGATTTAGGTTTAGTGTTTTAGTTTAGGTTTAGGATTTGGGGTTTAGGGTTTAGGGTTTAAGGTATATTTAAAGGTTAAGGGTTTAGGTTTTGTTTGGGGTTTAGGGTTTAGTTTGAGGTTAATGGTTTAGGTTTTGTTTGGGTTTGAGGGTTTAGGGTTTAGAATTTAGGGTAAGGATCTGGGGTTTAGTGTTTAGAATTTAGGGTTTAGGGTTTATGATTTAGGGTTTATTATTTAGTTTAATTTTTTGTGTTTGGGTTTAGGATTTAGGTTTTGGTTTAAGGTTTACGGTTTAGTTTAGGGTTTAGGGTTTTTGTTTTGTTTAGAGTTTTAGGATTTAGGGTTTAGAATATAATTTAGAATTTAGAGTTTAGTTTGGGGTTTGGGGATTAAATTTTCGTTTCGGCTTTAATCTTTAGAATTTAGTTTAATGTTTAGTTTGTAGAGTTGCAGGTTTGTTTTTTTGTTTAGGGTTTTGGTTTAATTTAAGGTTTATGTTTTAGCTTTGGGTTTAGGGTTTAGTTTAAGATTTAGTATTTAGGGTTTATGATTTAGCTTAGGGTTTTAGTGGTTAAGGATTACGGTTTAGGGTTTAGAGATTTGGGATTAGGTTTAGTTTAGAATTTAGGTTTTAACTTAAGGTTTGGTTATGATTTAAGGTTTACGATTTAGTTTAGGAATTAGGATTTAGGAGTTAGTTAAGGATTTAGGGTTTAGGCTTTATGATTTACAGTTTAGGGTTTAGGTTTAGTTTAAGGTTTACGGTTTAGTTTAGGGTGTTGGGTTTAGTGTATGGTTTAGGGTTATGGTTTAAGGTTTAGTTTATTCACACTATAGACCGGGAATAGGTTAGAAGTATTCAAGGTTGGATATAAGGATATCGAAGTAGTTGATCGAGTAGATCCATTGGAGAGGATTGTTGTTCCTTGCCGACAATTTAAATCGTCTCTCCGCAAGCGAAGGACTAGGTAAGGAGATTGGTGAATTTTGCAATTTAACTCATATGTGGTATTATGTGCGTGTTCTTCAATTATTTGTATAATTTATTAAACATCTGGATCCAGCAAACTAACGAGCCCCTCATACTAGTTTTATCAAGGATTTAAGGTTTAGGGTGTAGTTTAAGATTTAGGGTTTAGGATTTGGGTTTTAGAATTTAGGATTTAAGGTTCAAGATTTAGGATTTAGGGTTTAGAGTTTCAGTTTATAGTTTATGGTTTTGTTGGGAACCTTGAAGTATTTTTGTTTTGATGATGATCCTTTGAAACTCACTTAGGTTTTATAGCTTTAATTTGTGTTAAGTTGTTCTACATGTTAACAAATCACTACGCATAAAGTGAATTCTGATAGAGAACAGATTAGGAGATGACTCAGCATGTAAAGGAATTATTCCTATAGAAGTCATTTCAATTATAGTCTAGGTTGAAGACCAAGACGTTTCCAACGAACCAAGGCATCGATCTGCCCTGACAGACAGCAACCAGATCACCGACCAGATCGATGATCACAGCGAAGCACCAGATCGATAGAGTCATCAAACCACCAGATGACATCATCCTACACATCATATCCATTTGCCACGTCAAAATTGAAGTCCATCCACTAAGGTTTGGAAGGAGAATCCAAGATTGACACGAGGAACGAAAGTAACCGTTAGCGATCTGCTTTCCATACTTAGAGGATTAAGTCAACGTCTCTACAAGGCAAGAACAAATATGATGGACAACATTGATTGGCAATCAAAAATCAATTCCACGCCAATCAACAACGGCTAGAATTTCATATTCAAAGCCTATATATATTTGGAGTTCAAAGTCTGAAGTAGATAGATGCTACATCGATAAATCACTCACAAGCAATCAATCTCAACATCAGACTCAAGACTTCAAACTGTTTGTGATCCTAAGTCACATCAACCCAACCTCGATTCAAGTCTGTCTTTTAGAGTGAAAGGAGATCACCCTGCTAGCTAGTAGTTTTCTAGTGGTAACGTAGAGGTAATCTGTTCTAAAGGGACACGACCCTTATTCGTGCATAAGTTTCACTCTAGTTGTGATTGGAACTTGTGGCTCGTTCTCAGCGAGTATAAAGAAGAAGAGTATCCTAGTAGTGGATAATCTAGTCTAGTTTTGATCAGATCGTGGACGTAGGGATTTCCCGAACCACGTTAAACAACTGTGTCATTTACCTTTCTGCATCTCTATCTTCAGTTGTTTATTTATTCTAACTCCCTACACTTCCATATAGACGACATCTCAATCCACCTGCTGTAACAATCTGATTAATCATTAAGGTTTTCTATATAAGAGCACCAACTAAGTCCACCATATTTCCGCACACACATTCAATACTTAGAAAGTAATAAGATCACTCTTGTTATTGTCTAAATATTTACACTAGAGAGCAACCAAGTAAACTAAAAAGTTTGTATTTGGTGTATTCCCCCCCCCCCCCCACCCCCATACACCAAACCTTGCTCTTTCGGGATCAACAAGTGGTATCAGAGCAATGGTTCATAAGACCATTGTTTTTGTTTCACAGGGTTAATATCTGCGTGGTCAAATTGAATAAATCTAGGAAAACCTACTTTCATTCACGTGCATACTATTCGCTATGGAATCTTCTGTTGTTAGGGCATGTGAAGAATTCTCTATCCAAGGATATCGAGAATGGAGTTTCAGAATCAAAACAGCACTCAAAGCCCATCACTATCTGATGTGGAAAGTAATAGAAGAAGGTCCACTACAGATCACTGAAGAAAAGACGGTAACTACTTCAACTGGAGTAACTACACAGATAGTTCCTAAGGATCCAAGAAAATACACCTCAGAGGAACGTCGCGAAGCCAATCTGGATGACTTTGCTAAAGGAATTATATCTAGCACAGTCAAAGGCGTACATCTGGCCAAAATCCAAGATCTGGATACTGCCAAAGAGATGTGGGAAGCCTTAAGAGACTTGTGTCTAGGATCTGAAGTCATGATTGAGAACAAGCTATCACTTGCCAGCAATAAATACGATGAATTCAAAATGAAACCAGGCGAGACCATTGAGCAAATGAAAATGAGATTCATTGGAATCTTACTTGAGATATCAGCGTTCAATAAGAACAAATATACTCAAAGAGAGAAAAACATGAAAGTACTCAGAGCAATTCCACCTAGCTGGGAGATATACGCTGCAATGCAACCACTTCGTGCTGACTTCAATGAACTCTCTACAGAAGCTCTATTTGAGCATCTTGAAGGTCATGAATGTGACATCCAAAGAATTCGTGGAAAATCATCTGTCCAAAAAGGCAGAACGTAGTTCAAAGAAGGACAAAGAAATAGCCTTCAAAGCGAAGAGCAAAACTGATGAACCTTCTGAATCTAATGCAACAGATGAAGAGAAGGGCTATGACAAACTGCTAAAAGAGTTTGCAATGATTGCTAAACGTATAGACAAAATGGAGGTCAGATCGAAGAAATTCAGACGTTTCTATAAAGATAACAAAAACAAATTCTACAAGAAACACGACAATGATCGATCTGATAGCAAGGATGAGTAAAAAAAATAGATAAGTAAATCCTCAAAAGTATCTAACTCAATGGATTATACCTGCTTTGGTTGTAGTGGAACAGGTCACTTCAAAACAGATTGTCTTGATCTGTCCAAAAGTCAAAGAGAAGAGTTAAAGGCAAAAAGAGATCGAAAACTCAAATATGAGCGCAAGGCCATTTCTCAGATAGTTCATCAGATAATGATGAAGCATTCTATGCTAATGAAGAAGAAAGCTGGGATGAATGCTATATGGGACTAGACAACGGTCTGGATGAAGTCGAGGTAAATTCTTGCAATTCCAATTCTTCAAATCATAATGATCTGGAACAGGAAATAGAAGATCAATCAGATTATTCATGGGAAGAAGTTAATGAGATGTTCAAGAGCTATTCGAGCATCAAGAGACTGTTTAGAGAAGTTGTGGAAGAAAATGATAGGCTGAAGAAATCTGAACAGATATTGAGCACAGCAAACATCCAATTCGTTGCCAAAATAACTGATCAGCACATCTAGATTAGGATATCCAGGTCACTCAGTAAAGCCTTCGGGAACAACAAGTGTCGTACCAGAGAGAAAGCAAATACCAGATCAAGTAATAGATCTAAAGAACAAGAAAGGTCGTCCCCAGAAGATGATGATAAAAGAAACAGGGTACAGACAATACCACCAAACAAAGGGTCAACCAGCTCACTACGCTGAAGCAGTTTTTACGCAGAAAAAGAATGTCAACAGGACATTACCCAACAAAAATGTCAACAAGATAAAGAATGTCACCGGTACATCACCCATTAAGAAAGGATTGAAGAATAATGGAATAGAAAGATACCATCCATCTGAATTCCATTCCCTATCTAGAGTTGATAATGATGGAAACATTATTACTTGCTATATATTTGTCCCTAACACAAAAATGTTCTGGATTCCTAAGGGAACATTTGCTAATAACCAAGCACCCAAACGTTGAAGGGTAGATGAGTTTAACTAATTGTAGGATCAGAAGAGTGCAAGAAGAAACAAGATAGCAAGAGGAACAATCTGGATAATTGATAGTGGATGTTCAAAACACATGACATGTGACAAGAACTTACTATCAGATTACGTTGAAAAGCCAGGACCATAAGGTACGTTTGGATGTAACTCAAAAGGATACACCAGAGGATATGGAAATATAAAGGTTGGCAAGACCACCATCTCAAATGTATCGTATATTGAGGGTCTTAGCCACAATCTGTTTTCAGTAAGTCAATTCTGTGCAAATGGTAATCAGATCGTCTTTGATACTAACAACTGCTTTGTGAAGAACAAGGATGGAGATGAGATACTCCTTACCGAAAAATTGCAGGACAGGTTATATATTGTCCAGTGGACAAACCAAATCGAGACCTGCTTAGTTACTAAAACTATATCAGAAACAAGCTGGTTATGGCACAAGAGATTGAGTCATCTAAATTTCAAATCAATCAACAAGATTGCAAAAGAAAAGTTAGTGGAAGGTCTACCAGATCAAGTGTATGACAAAGATCACATATGTAATGCTTGTCAAGCTGGAAAGCAGACCAGATCATCCTTTACAAGCAAAACAGCTCACTCAACATCTAGAATATTGGAGCTTTTGCATTTGGATCTGTTTGGACTAGTAAAACCGCTAAGCATAAATGGAAGAAAATACACCTTAGTAATCATAGATGACTACTCAAGATTCACCTGGGTCATCTTTCTGTTAAAGAAGAAAGAGACACTAGCCAAATTGCCCGATTTTCTACACAAGATCACCAAACAGAAGGAGGTGAATATAGCTACTATCAAAACAGATCGAGGAATAGAATTTCTCAATCAAAAGATTGAAGCATACTGCAATAAGATGGGGATCACTCATCAAACTTCAGCTGCTATAACACCTCAACAAAATGGAGTTGTTGAAAGGCGTAACAGATCACTAAAAGAAGCAGCCCGTACTATGCTAAATGCTACCAATCTACCTAAGAAATTCTGGGCAGAAGCTATTTACACAGCCTGCTATACTCAGAACAGATCATCAATTACACTCAGACATGGAAAGACACCATATGAGATATGGAACAATAGAAAGCCTAAGATCTCTTAATTTCGCACTTTCGGTTTTTTGTGTTACATACATGATAATGGGAAATCTCAATTAAGGACTTTTGATAGCAAAACTGATCCTGGAGTATTTTTAGGATACTCTGATGTCAGTAAAGCCTATCGAGTCTACAATAAGAACTCTCATATTGTGGAGGTAACACCTCATGTTCTCTTTGATGAGTCTATTGTCGAGTACAGGTCACCAGTTAATAAACAGACAGAAAACCAGATGACTACAAGAAAGTTGAATGTGATGTTACTAGAAGACATTCTAATATGGAACTCAAAAAGTGATGATGAAGAGATCAACACTCCACCTATTGCTGATGAAATCATACAGCAAGAGGGAACAATCCAACATGAACTGGATGAAAACAGATCACCAAATGAAAGTAATGAAACAGTCATTTCTGTTGGGAACCCTAATATATTTAGTTTTGATGATGGTCTTTCGAAACACACTTAGTTGTTTTAGACTTTAAACTGTTCTACGTGTAAAACAAATCACTAGATAAAAAGTGAATCCTGTTATGAACAGATTAGGAGATGACTTGAAATGTAAAGGAGTTATTCCTATAGAAGTCATTTCTATAAATAGTTTAGGATGATGACCAAGACTTCAAGACAAGAAGAAATCGATCTGCTGTAACAGACAGCGACCAGATCGATGGCCAGATCGATACTTACAGCAATGCACCAGATCGATAGAGTCATCAATCCACCAGATAATATCATCCTACATATCATACCATCTTGCCACGTCAAGTTTAAAGTCCATTCAACTGGGATTGGAAAGAGAATCTTTGCTTAAACACATAGAAGGAAAGAAACCGTTAGCAATCTGCCTACCATAACTCAAAGATTGAGTCAACCTTTCCTATATGGCAAGAAGAGATATGATGGATATAATTGATTGGCAATATACCATCAATCTCACGCCAATCAACAACAGCTAGAATTTTAATTCTATGCCTATTTAATTGAAGTTCAAAAATCTGGAGAAAGGAGAACACACACGCGAGCAATACTACGAACATACTCTCAAGCTTTCCTTGATCCAGACTAAGAGCTTCAAAGACTAGTGATTCTACATCACACCAACCAACCTCGATTGAAGTCTATCTTATTGAGAGGAAGCAGATCACCTTGCTAGCTAGTAGATTTCTAGTGGTAACGTAGAGGTAATTTGTTGTAAAGAGACACGACCCTTACTTTGTGCATAAGTATCTCTCTAGTTTTGACTGGTACTTGTGACTCATTCTCCACGAGTATAAAAAAAAAAACAGAGTATCCTAGTAGTGGATAATCTAGTCTAGTTTTGACCAGATCGTGGACGTAGGGATTTCCCGAACCACGTTAAACAACTGTGTCATTTACTTTCCTGCATCTTTATTTTTAGTTGTTTATTATTCTAACATTCTACACTATCATACAAATTGCATCTTAATCAATCTGCCTAATCGATCTGACTATCTTGAATAGATCTAGAAAAACCTAATTTCATTCACGAGCATACTATCTGCTATGGAGTCATCTGTTGTCAGGGCTTGCGAGGAATTCTCTATCCAAGGATATAGAGAATGGAGTTTCAGGATCAAGATAGCACTCAAAGCCCATCACTATCTGATGTGGAAAGTCATCGAAGAAGGTCCACTACAGATCACTGAAGAAGTGACAGTAACCAATGCAACTGGTGTAACTACACAGATAGTTCCTAAGGATCCAAGAAAATACACTGCAGAAGAACGACGCGAAGCCAATCTGGATGACTTTGCTAAAGGAATAATCTCTAGCACAGTCAAAGGGGTACATCTGGCCAAAATCCAAGATTTGGATACTGCCAAAGAGATGTGGGAAGCCCTAAGAAACCTGTGTCTAGGATCTGAAGTGATGATTGAGAACAAGCTGTCTCTAGCCTGCAACAAATATGATGAATTCAAAATGAAACCAGGCGAGACCATAGAGCAAATGAAGATAAGATTCACTGGAATTCTCCTTGAGATATCAGCGTTCAATAAGAACAAATATACTCAAAGAGAGAAGAACATGAAAGTACTCAGAGCACTTCCACCTAGTTGGGAGATATATGCTGCAATGCAACCTCTTCGTGCAGACTTTAATGAATTATCTACAGAAGCTTTATTTGATCACCTTGAAGGTCATGAATGCGATATTCAAAGAATTCAAGGACCAGATCATCTGTCCAAAAAGACAGAAAACAGCTCTAATAAGGACAAGGAAGTTGCCTTCAAAGCGAAGAGCAAAATAGATGATCCATCTGAACCTTGTGCACCAGATAAAGAGAAAGGCTACGAAAAACTTTTAAAAGAGTTTGCAATGATCGCCAAAAGAATGGACAAGATGGAGATCAGATCGAAGAAATACAGACGCTTCTACAAAGATAACAAGAAAAACTTCTATAAGAAGCATGACAATGATCGATCTGATGACAAGAATGAATCCAAGCAGCAGACTGCTAAAACAACAAAGACCTCTAGCTCTACAGATTACACTTGCTTTGGATGTGGCAGAACAGGTCACTTTAAAACAGATTGTCCTGATCTGTCCAGAATCCAAAGAGAAGAGCTGAGAGCGAAAAGAGATCGAAAGCTAAAATATGAGCGCAAGGCCATGATAGCTGAACATAACTCAAGCAGCTCGAGTCATTTCTCAGATAGCTCATCAGAAAATGATGAAGCTTTCATTGCTAACAATGAAGAAAGTTGGAATGAATGCTATGTGGGACTGGACAACGGTTTAGATGAAGTTGAGGTAAATTCTTGCTATTTAAATTCCTCAAATAATAACGATCTCGAATAGGAAAATGAAGATGAAGCAGAATACTCATGGGATGAAGTAAACGAGATGTTCAAAAGCTATTCGAGCATCAAAAGGCTGTTTAGAGAAGTTGTTGAAGAGAATGAAAGACTAAAGAAATCAGAGGAAATTTTGAGCACTGCAAATACACAATTTGTTGCTAAAATCAACGATCTGGAGGAACAGATCAAGAGCAAAGACTGTGAAATCCATTCACTTAATTCAAAAGTGAAGGATCTAGTTACAAGAAACAACGTTGCTGAGGAGAAGATCAAGAAAGGCAAGGAAATGATTTACAAAAGTGATGAACGTGCCAAACTGCTAATCAACATGCAGCAAAAGGGCACATCTGGATTAGGATATCCAGGTCACTCAGAAAAATCTTCGGCAACCATAAATTTTATACCATAAAGGAAGCAAATATCAGATCAAGTGAAGGACTTGAAAAACAAGAAAGGTTATCCTCAAAAGATGATAATAAAAGAAGCGAGGAACAGACAGTATCATCAAACAAAGGATCAACCAGCTCGTTACACAGAAACATATCATATCCAAAAAGTAAATGTCAACAGGACAAAAATTGTCAACAGGACAGCTCCAAATAAAAAGAATTTGAAGAATGATGAAGTTGAGAGATTCCATCCATCTGATATCCATTCTCTATCTAAAATTGATAGTAATGGGAACATTATTACCTGTTATATTTCTGTTCCTAATCCAAAAAGGTTTTGGATTCGAAAAGGAATATTTGCTGATAATCAAGCACCCAAGCGTTGAAGGGTAGCTAAGTTTGATTAATTGCAGGATCAAAGAACTGCAAGAAGGAGTAAGGTAGCAAGAGGAACCATCTGGATAATAGATAGTGGTTGTTCAAAACACATGACGTGTGACAAGAACCTACTATCAGATTACATAGAGAAACCAGGACCACAGGTCACTTTTGGATGTAATTCAAAAGGATATACCAGAGGGTATGGAAACATTAAAGTTGGCAAGATCACCATCACAAATGTATCATATGTTGAGGGTCTTAGTCACAATCTGTTTTCCGTAAGTCAATTCTGCTAACGGTAACCAGATTGTTTTTTATACTAATAACTGTTTTGTGAAGAATAAGGAAGTAGATGATATACTCCTTACCGGAAGATTGCAGGAAAGACTATATATTGTTCAATGGACAAACCAGATCTAGACCTGCTTAGTCACTAAGACAGTATCAGAAACCAGCTGGTTATGGCATAAGAGATTAAGCTACCTAAACTTTAAGTCAATCAACAGGATTGCCAAGGAAAAGTTAGTGGAAGGATTACCAGATCAAGTATATGATAAAGATGATATATGTGATGCTTGTCAAGCTGGAAAGCAAACCAGATCATCCTTTACAAGCAAAACAGCTCACTCAACCTCAAGGATACTAGAGCTGTTACATCTTGATCTGTTTGGACCAGTCAAACCATTAAGTATAAATGGGAGAAAATACAAATTGGTAATCATAGATGATTACTCAAGATTCACTTGGGTCATCTTTCTGTTAAAGAAGAAAGAGACTCTAGACAAACTCCCTGATTTTCTACACAAGATCACCAAACAGAAGGAGATGAGTATAACTTCTATCAGAACAAATAGAGGAACAGAATTTCTCAATCAAAAGATTGAAGCATACTGCAACAAGATGGGAATAACTCATCAAACATCTGCTGCTCGAACTCCTCAACAGAATGGAGTTGTTGAGAGGAGAAACAGATCACTCAAGGAAGCAGCACGTACAATGCTAAATGCTACAAATCTATCCAAGAAGTTCTGGGCAGAAGCAATCTACACAGCCTGTTATACTCAAAACAGATCATCCATCACACTCAGACATGGAAAGACACCATATGAGATTTGGAACAACAGAAAGCCTAAGATTTCTTACTTTAGAACTTTTGGCTGCTTGTGTTACATACACAATAATGGGAAATCTCAATTGAAGACCTTTGATAGCAAAACTGACCCTGGAATATTCTTAGGATATTCTGATGTTAGTAAAGCATATCGAGTCTATAATAAGCATTCTCATATTGTGGAAGTAACACCTCATGTTGTTTTTGATGAGTCTACTGTTGAGTACAGGTCACTAGATGAAAAACAGACAGAAAACCAGATGACTACGAGAAGGATGAATGAACTACTTCTTGAAGATATTCTGATCTGGAATTCGAAGACTGATGATGAAGATATTAATACTCCACAAATTGCTGAAGAGATAATACAGCAAGGGGGAACAATACAACATGATCTGGATGTAAACAGATCACCAACAGAGAGCAATGAAACAGTCATTGCAGATGATGAACATTCTGGAAATTCAAATCCAGAAGCAAGAACATATGATAATCCATTTCAAGCTTCATCAACATTACACACTGAATTCGAGGAACCAACAAATCAACCTGAACCTGAGATTTCAAATGAAGAGATGACCAGGAGAAGGAGATGGATACAAGATCATCCACCAGAACAGATTGTTGGGAACCCATCAGATCGTGTGAAAACCAGAAGGATGCATGGAGAAAGTGCACTGTTAAGCTGTTATCTCTCTCGCATTGAACCATCTGATGCACATGAAGCATTACAAGATGCATTTTGGATAACAGCAATGCAAGAAGAACTCAATGAGTTCAAAAGGAATGAAGTTTGGTATCTCGTGGACAGACCCAAACACCAAGGTGTGATTGGTGTAAAATGGGTGTTCAAAAATAAACGAGATGAGAATGGTGAAGTCGTCAGAAACAAGGCCAGATTAGTAGTTAAAGGCTATAATCAACAAGAAGGCATTGATTTTGATGAAACATTTGCACTCGTAGCCAGATTAGAAGCTATAAGGCTATTTCTAGCATATGCTGCTCACAAACGGTTTAAGGTTATCAGATGGATGTCAAAAGTGCTTTCCTCAATGGTATCCTTGAAGAAGAAGTATATGTGGAACAGCCACCTGGATTTGAAGAAGTAGATCCAAACCAGAAAGTATACAGACTGGCAAAGGCAGTCTATGGTCTAAAGCAAGCCCCTAGAGCTTGGTATGAGACCTTATCAACCTTCCTACTAGAATCTGGATTCAGAAGAGGATCTGTTGACAAGACTTTGTTTATCATTAAAGTCAAAGAAAACATTCTCTTAGTCCAGATCTATGTAGATGACATCATTTTTGGATCTCAATCAACCTATCTGTGTGACAAATTTGCTGAACTTATGAAAAATAAGTACCAAATGTCCATGATAGGAGAAATGAGCTTCTTTTTAGGTTTGCAGATCAAGCAACTACCAGATGGTATATTCATTAATCAGACAAAGTACATCAACGATCTGCTAATTAAATTTGGGCTGAAAGACAGTAACCCAGTGAAATTCCCAATGCAGACTAATGGGAAAATTGACCTAGATCCAGAGGGAAAACCAGCTAACATTACTCAATATAGAGGGATCATAGGATCATTACTCTACCTAACTGCTAGTCGACCTGACATAACATTTGCAGTAGGTGTATGTGTAAGATACCAAGCAAATCCCAAAGAATCTCACATGGAAGCAGCTAAGAAGATATTAAGGTATCTTAAGGAAACAACCCATATAGGATTATGGTATCCATGTGAAGACAACTTTGAGCTGACTGGATACACAGATTCAGATTATGCTGGGTGTAAACTAGACAGAAAGTCAACATCTGGTACATGTCAATTTTTAGGGAATAAACTGGTCTCTTGGTTCTCAAAGAAATAGACATCTGTTGCCACTTCAACCACAGAGGCAGAATATATGGCAGCTGGAAGTTGCTGTGCACAAATACTGTGTTTAAGACAACAGCTTAAAGACTATGAGATCGATGTCAAGGAGATACCTATTTTCTGTGATAGCTCAAGTGCTATAGCAATCACACAGAATCCAGTGTTGCACACCAGTTGCAAACATGTAGATGTGAGACATCACTTTATAAGAGATCATATTGAAAGAAAACATGTACAGATCGAGAAGATACACACTGAGGTACAGAGAGCTGATATTCTTACCAAAGCATTACCAGAAGAAAGATTTAAGATGCTTTGTGGTAAATTAGGACTTTTAAATCTTGAAGAAAGGACCAGATTGATGTAGACCAGATTAGGGTAAATATTCCAACAGGGAATCAAAACCAGATTGACATGGTCCAGATTGACAAAATCCAGATCATGTAAAACTCCAACAGGGAATTGACACCAGATCACTAAATATATGTCAATACAGATTAATCAAAATTCCAACTGGGAATAAGTAAAAAGGTCAACACACCAGATTGGAAAGTGGCACAACCAGATCGATAAAACTCACTGTGAAGGAGATCGATTTGGACCAGATCACTTGATGCCACGTGGATATTAAATTAATATTTCTTAATTATTATCCCATTTCTTGGTTAAGAAGGAAAGGTCAACTATATACGGCGACTAATTATATATATCCTGACATCAGATATCAAATCTTTTATTTTTGTGATGATTGATACTATGTTAGGGAACTGTGATTAAAAGGATATTTACCAAACCAAGAAAAGGGAAGCATTTCAACTGTGCAAAACAACCACGCGCCATCTCTTAACCCCACGATCAAAAGCGTGTGCATCATACGATCAATAGAGGCGGTGATAGACTGTAAACCTAGAACATGGAAAAGCGGGAAAAGCTGAAAAAGGGAAGGATTTCTGAATATTTTATTACTTTACTTATTTTCTCTCTCGTTTATATATTTTGATAAGTCGTTTCGTCTATCACTTACACTTATATTTCTCGAAACACTTAGCAAAATTTCCTCGCTTCCAAACTCTCTCTATCTTCGAAAATCACTCTGTTTTAGCAAATATGGCACCTAAATCATCTGTTTTCCTTGAGCAAGCAAACTTTCTGAAACCATATCTGCACCAAGACCTTTTCGCAGTTCTTGATACCTTCAGGTTTCACAAACTGGACAAGGCATTCGATCTTGTTCGCCGCTGCAAAGGTTCATTATTTTATGATTTTTACTTTGATACCTCTCAAACATGCTTTTGATAAACTGTCTTTACACTTCTGTATATATATATATGTGGTTATTGTTACTGTGATGCTAGATTGTATAAACTATCTTGGGCACTCATACTTCACTGATGGAAGGATAGTGCTCACATATATTGAGTTGATTTCTTTTGTAGGTTTTTACAACATCATCACCTCACACCCAGTTGACTTCTTACCTAAGGATGTTGCCGCCTGATGAGCCGAGATCCAGCAATGATGAATCAAACCCGGAGTTGCAGTTGAGAGGCCCAGTTACGAGATTGAGAGCAAAGAAGCTGCAAGGTTATTTTCAGTGCATTATCCGGAAGAAATTGGAAGATGAAGATTATGGAATTAAGCAGCCCAAATTGGTGAATTGGACCAGCGTCCAAGATTGAAGAATATCAAAGGAGTTTCGAACAAGACCTTTTGGTTCGAAAATTGGGCTTCCTTAGTGTTTGGTTTCTTTATGCTTGTTTTAATTTTAATTGGGCTCAGACTTTGTGTTTTGCTTTAAGCCCAATTGTTGGATTTTATATTTTCGAATTTAGTGCCCTAATTATACTTATGGGCCTAGGTCAAGATTTGCAGTATTTAAGACTTTGAACAACTCTTTTGGACGGCAGACAATTTTGAATCAAAATTCGAGTGAATTATTTTGTCTCACGTTTTTCTTACGTTCTTGGTAGAGTTCTTGAGTTGGCTCTTTAGAACTTGAATTCATCTGTCTCGTTCGTGATATCCAGTAGTATCCGGGTTAGACAAGCCGTGAAGATCGATCCATAGGCGCGTTTCGGATTCCAGTAGATCCGGGGTTCGTTTCGGTAAGTTCTTCATCCCTTTTTCTCCTGTTTCCAGCCTTCCCAACGTTCCCCCACCCATCACATACCATTTACTCAGCCTATACTTCCATTCCATTCCCACGCCAATCCCGTTTCCCTTCCACACGCCGTCGTTTCCAATTTAACCCTAAAAACGCAGCAAAAGTCCGCCCCAAGCCAGATCTCAAACCCTTCGTGCGAATTGGCTGAATTTTGGATATGTTGTTCTGGACTTCAGTTTTTAATTGGTGATAAAATTTGAGCTTAATCCGAGATGCTTTGTTATAGTTTCTAATCGGGTCTCCAACTGGTTTCTTTTTTATCGTAATTTGATTTGAACCAACCTTTTCTGTTGACGTGTGTTCGATTCTTGCTTCCGCATATTGTTGGCCGTATCACCGCCTTCTACCTCTCATGGCAGGGAGAGACGGGTGGACACGAGGCAAACATCAAGGTTAGCAAGGGGAACACCATTAGTAACACCACTTATAACGTCATAAACATCATCAACGACGCTTATAAGTTGGAGGATGAAGGTGCTAACCTCGGCGATATAACAGAAGAACAGCTTCAAGAGGCTGTTGAAATGGTGATGATAGTACCCATCCGGTACATGAATAAGATGTTCACTCGAGCTCTTCTCGCTCCAGATTTCAGAATCCTGTTCGAATTCGTACAGCGAATCTTCCTCAACCATAACGGATCTTACGACCAGGTCACCCCTGAGAAATTTAGAATCTTAGCGGCCGTGGTGATCAACTTGCCAGTTAACTGGAACAGAATTCTATTCGATCTCTTGGCAAAGGAGGCCAAGATGATCATGTTTGTGAAAGGAGGGAATCCTGGAATAGAGGTGAAGAGAAGCAGCTTGAGACACTCAACAAAAATCAGCTTTATGCTGGAAACTTTCTTCCCTCATCACAAATGGGATACAACAACTGAGTTTAACTCCAGACTGCCCAAAGGATCAGCACCAGATAGAAATGTCAATGGGCATTTCAGCAAATCTGATTGCACGGGTGTAAGATCCTGTGTTTGTCAATGCGCTAATAGAGATGGGTAGCTCGAACCCCATCTGGATCCCACCATCTGCTCCAACCAGAAAGTCCACACAATCTAAGGCCTCAACGGAGAAAACAATCGAAAGGACGCCCACAAAGAGGGTTACCAGAAGAGCAAGCTCGATTGACACCGACACATCCACTGCAGCCCAGCCACCCAAACCTAAATGTAGACGACTTCAGAAACTGGCTGATGAAGTCCAGGACAAAGAACCTACTGCTGCAGAAACTATGCTCCCTCAACAGGAGGTTGAGGAGGCAGAAGTCTTAGTGGGTGGACCACTAGAAGATGTGGCCCCTATCTCCTCATTGGACCCCAGCAAGGATTTCTCTCCAGCTCATACCACAAGTTCACCGTCTGCAGAACATCTTGAGCAGATTGATGAGGAGGTCGAGGGAGAAGAGGAGTCTACGGACGAGGATGATGAATTAAAGAAAGCAGAGACAGTGGTGAGAATGCTAGAAAAAGAGGCAGATCACTCTGTTCTTCGAACATTCCCTGGGATACAGCTCACCCCAGAAACCTATGACATAGCCAAACGGCTCAAGTTTCTGTTGCTCATAAAAGATAAAGAATTTTATGTTCTGGATGCTCTGCTCAGAACCAGATCAATACATGCACTGAAGATTGAAGAAGCCACATTGCTTAAAATCTTCACTGCTTCTTCCATTGCTGAGCTCAGAGAGTCATATAAGCCTGATATCCTTGGAATGTCAAAGTTTGAAGCAGATGCGAAAGCAAATATGCTGGAGTTCTATGACAGCATTGAAGAAGAAATTGCTGAGGAAGCAAGAGCTGAAACAGAACAACACCAACTGGGTGTAGCCCCACCAGATACAGAACCAGATCAGCTCTTGGTTGATGCTGGAGACCAAACAGCAAACCTCACTGCACAGGCTGAGGGGGAACCAGCCGAGAAAGTCACCATTCCAAGTACAGTTGTTGATCAAACTCCAGAAGGATCTGAACCAACTGGACAGCGGGTGGGAGGCATACAGACCGATGATATCTATACCCCAGCTGTCGCAGCTATGATGGAAGACTATGTGGAGATGACCAATCTGGAAGACATATTGATGACCCAGCATCAATCACTGTCTAATGCACAAGTGAGGGATCTCATCTCCCAGAAGGTCGACAAATACATGTATGGAACGCTCTCTCACGTCCAAGATGAAGCCATCCGCATACTCACAGAGTTCAACAATCACTTGAAGACTCACGTCGATCAAGTTGACTCTGATTTGAGGAGGATATGCAGGCTGAAAATAGAAGAGATTAGCAAAAAGATGGACGATGATCGAGCTGCTGCCGAAGAAAGGAAGGTACAGATCGATCAAAGTCTGTTTACAACAGAACTTAAAGTGAAAGAAATATACAAGATCGCCACTGCATTTGCTGAGAAAGAGAAAGACATGGTTCACACCATAGTCAAAGAGCAGACCGATGGCATAGCTGCAGACATAGTGAAAGAAGCCAACGCTTACACCAGATCATTGCTTAGGCAATTTGAAGCTGACAGGAAAAATTTTGTGGAAAGAAAACTAAGCGATCTATGCTATCCCACCAAACTCATGATTGACGGATTTTTTGACGAGATTGGGGTAATAAATGAAGAGCAGGAGGAACATACTGCCAATCTGGCCTCCACAAGAACATCTCTTCAAAAGCAGATTGATGACTCAAATCTCAATATCACATTACTGCTTACACACAGAGTGGACACAGATAAAGAGCTCAAGGCTATGAAGGAAGAGATCACCTCCCTACAGGCACTCAACAATATGATTGTTGATGATGTCGAAAAGGAGGAAGGATCTGTGAAGGGAAAGAGGCCAACTGCTGCAAAAGGGAAGGAAAAGGAGAAGGCTCAACCTGAGTAGCAGATTACAACACAAACAGCCAGCCCTCCATCTGCTCACACTCAAAAATCAAAATCATCCAGCAGATCGAGCCAGTCTCAAAAGAAGAAGAAGAAAACTGGATCCAGTTGGCCGTCTGCTCATCTCAGAACATCTGGAGAGACCAACTGGGTCCCAGATCATCTGAGAGATGGATGGGAAGGACTCAAGAACGCTTTCATTTTATGCAGATACTTCCTAAAGGAGCCTGCATACATCGAAGGGTCTCCCAACGAGACTTTTAACCGATATCTGGACTTGAATGAAGCAAGCGATCTGGTAGAAGAGATAAGAAAGGCTACAGCAAAAGCAAGAGTCCAGATCACTGCCCCGGAGAAAGAGTTCAAATCGTGCCCCACCATTCCAGGGACTGACCTACCTGACAAGACCTTCTTGCTCACTTTTATAAACCAGCTCGCAGAGAACAGAGGGTATAAGGTTGATGCTGAAGACCCTGACTATATAAGGGTGAGAGAAGGGGTCTACGAAAGTGTCCAACTGATTTTTGACGAGACCAGGGCTAAGATGAAGAAACTTCAAGACGAGAAAAGGAAGAGCAGATAGCTATATCTTTTCATTTCTTTATGATCTGTATCTTCTATTTTTGACTCTATGCAATTCAATCTGTCTTGATTCTTATATATATATGAAGTTTTCTTTGATGTTTCTGAAGACAACAACCTATTGTCCAGAACACATATAAAATGTCTTAATCGTTATAACCCAAATAACGAATAATCATCCATCTGGTCATCAAACCAGATCTCTTTTAAGAGTTGCTTGGACATCATTGTAAAGTGTGGTTTCGACATCATCAAAAAGGGGAAAAATTTTGGGAACCCTAATATATTTAGTTTTGATGATGGTCTTTCGAAACACACTTAGTTGTTTTAGAGTTTAAACTGTTCTACGTGTAAAACAGATCACTAGATATAAAGTGAATCCTGTTATGTAACAGATTAGGAGATGACTTGAAATGTAAAGGAGTTATTCCTATAGAAGTCATTTCTATAAATAGTTTATGATGATGACCAAGACTTCAAGCCAAGAAGAAATCTATCTGCTGTAACAGACAGCGACCAGATCGATGGCCAGATCGATACTTACAGCAATGCACCAGATCGATAGAGTCATCAATCCACCAGATGACATCATCCTACACATCATACCATCTTGCCACGTCAAGTTTAAAGTCCATCCAACTGGGATTGGAAAGAGAATCTTTGCTTAAACACATAGAAGGAAAGAAACCGTTAGCAATCTGCCTACCATAACTCAAAGATTGAGTCAACCTTTCCTATATGGCAAGAAAAGATATGATGGATATAATTGATTGGCAATATACCATCAATCTCACGCCAATCAACAACGGTTAGAATTTTAATTCAATGCCTATTTAATTAAAGTTCAAAAATCTGGAGAAAGGAGAACACACACGCGAGCTATACTACGAACATACTCTCAAGCTTTCCTTGATCCAGACTAAGAGCTTCAAAGACTAGTGATTCTACATCACACCAACCAACCTCGATTGAAGTCTATCTTATTGAGAGGAAGCAGATCACCTTGCTAGCTAGTAGGTTTCTAGTGGTAACGTAGAGGTAATCTGTTGTAAAGGGACACGACCCTTACTTCGTGCATAAGTATCTCTCTAGTTTTGACTGGTACTTGTGACTCGTTCTCCACGTGTATAAAAAAAACAGAATATCCTAGTAGTGGATAATCTGGTCTAATTTTGACCAGATCGTGGACGTAGGGATTTCCCGAACCACGTTAAACAACTGTGTCATTTACTTTCCTGCATCTTTAATTTTAGTTGTTTATTATTCTAACATTCTACACTATCATACAAATTGCATCTCAATCAATCTGCCTAATCGATCTGACTATCTTTAAAGGTTTTCTTAATAAGAGCACTCACTAAATCAACCATATTTCTGTACACACAACACCCAGTAGATAATAAGATCACTCTTATTATTGACTAAGTGTTTACACTAGAGAGCAACCTATTTGGACTAATCTGGTATTGATCTGAGTATCGATCTGGTTAGTCATCTGCCGAGCAATTTCTTATACAGAACAACTTGATCTCTCTGATAATTTAACAAGTAAACTGAAAAGTTTGCATTTGGTGTATTCCCCCCCCGCCCCCCCCCGTACACCAAAGCCTGCTCTTTCGGGACCAACAATTTCAGATGATGATCAACCTGAAAATCTAAATCCAAAAATGGAAGCAGATGAGAATCCATTCCAAGCTTCATCAACAGCTCACACTAAATTTGAGGAACCAACAGATCAACCTGATCCTGAGATATCTGATGAAGAGATGACCAGGAGAAGGAGATGGATACAAGATCATCCACCAGAACAGATTGTTGGGAACCCATCAGATCGTGTGAAGACCAGAAGAATGCATGGAGAAAGTGTCTTGTTGAGTTGTTATCTATCACGCATTGAACCATCTGATGCTCATGAAGCACTACAAGATGCAGATTGGATAACAGCAATGCAAGAAGAACTTAATGAGTTCAAAAGAAATGATGTCTGGTATCTCGTGGACAGACCCAAACACCAAGGAGTAATAGGTGTAAAATGGGTGTTCAAAAATAAACGAGATGAGAATGGTGAAGTAGTCAGAAACAAGAAGGCATTGATTTTGATGAAACATTTGCACCAGTAGCCAGACTAGAAGCAATAAGATTGTTCTTGGCATATGCTGCACACAAAAGGTTCAAGGTTTACCAGATGGATGTCAAAAGTGCCTTTCTAAATTGTATCCTTGAAGAAGAAGTCTATGTGGAACAGCCACCTGGATTCGAGGAAGCAGATCTAAACAAGAAAGTATACAGACTGACAAAGGCAGTCTATGGGCTAAAACAAGCTCCTAGAGCTTGGTATGAGACTTTGTCCACATTTCTACTAGAATCTGGATCCCAATCTACAAAGTACAGATCTATGTAGATGATATCATATTTGGATCCCAATCTACTTATTTATGTGATAATTTGCTGAACTTATGAAAAATAAGTATCAAATGTCCATGATGGGAGAAATGATTTTCTTTCTAGGTTTGCAGATCAAGTAGTTACCAGATGGCATTTTTATCAATCAAGAGAAGTATATTCACGATCTGCTAACTAAGTTTGGAGTAAAAGACAGTAAACCTGTTAAAATTCCTATGCAGTCCAATGGAAAAATTGATCCTGACCCAGAGGGAAAACCAACAAATATTACTCAATATAGAGGGATCATAGGATCACTACTCTACCTAACTACTAGTCGACCTGACATTACATTTGCAGTAGGAGTATGCGCAAGATATCAAGCAAAACCCAAAGAGTCTCACATGGAAGCAGCCAAAAAGATATTAAGATATCTTAAAGGAACAACTAACATTGGATTATGGTATCCTTGTGAAGACAACTTTGAGCTAACTGGATATACAGACTCAGATTATGCCGGATGCAAGTTGGACAGAAAATCAACATCTGGTACATGTCAGTTTTTAGGAAATAAACTGATCTCTTGGTTCTCAAAGAAACAGACATCTGTTGCCACATCAACTACAGAAGCTGATTATATGGCAGCAGGGAGCTGTTGTGCTCAAATACTCTGGTTAAAGCAACAACTCAAGGACTATGAGATCGATGTCAAGGAGATACCTATTTTCTGTGATAGCTCAAGTGCTACAATCACACAGAATCATGTTTTGCATACCAGATGCAAACATGTGGATGTGAGACATCACTTTATAAGGGATCATGTTGAAAGAAAGCATGTATAGATCGAGAAGATACACACTGAAATACAGAGAGCAGACATTCTTACTAAAGCATTACCAGAAGAAAGATTCAAGATGCTTTGTGGTAAATTAGGATTGTTAAATCTGGAAGAGAGGACCAGATTGACATAATGCAGATTGACAGGTCACATATCAAGTAAAATTCCAACAGGGAATTAGTACCAGATCATCAAAGTACAGATTGATGAAGAACAAATGACATAAAATTCCAACCGGGAATTGGCACCAGATCATCAAAATGCAAATTAATGATCAACAGATCAATTAAAAATTCAACTGGAACTATTAACAAATCATCACACCAGAACGATGTCCAAGATCAAAAGGAGTATAAACAGATCGATAATGGTGACAACAGATCGTTGATAAGGAGATTGACTACAACAGATGACTAGATGCCACGTGGAAATTAATTTTAAATTTTGTGTTATTTAGTCAAGGGGGAATGTCAGCGAGATAAATCTAAATACGGCGATTATATCAATTTTAATCATAGCCCATATATCTAAATTCTGACATAATATACCAAATCTTTTATTTTTGATGATTAAGTCCAAAGTTTGGGAACCGTGATCGAGAAGATTTTTACTAAATCAAGACAAAGGAAGAAAATCGACGGCTAGAACTGACACGCGCCACATTACAACCCTAAGATCAAAGCGTGTGTATCAGACGCAGAGAAGAGGCGGTAATAGACTATAAGTCTATAATTCAGAAAAGCGGGAAAGCTGAAAAAGGGAAGAATATTAATTAAATTATTACTCTGTTTATCACTTATCTATATATACTTGATAAGGCAGTTCGACTATCACCTACACTCTTCTTCTTCGTCAAACACTTAGCAAGTTTCTTTTCTCCATTCCTAATGTCACAGCCCAATTTCTTAACCCTTTCTTAGTTAAGTAATTAGACCATGACTTGATCAACTTAGGAAACTCTTGGAAATGAAGTTTAATCTCAAGGAAAAATTTAATTAAATTTTCGCAGGGAATTCAGGGCAGATTTGACACATAAACTTCAAAGGCTCATAACTTACTCATTCGGACTCCAAATTGAGATCCGAAAGAACCGTTAGAAAGGTATCGAAAAGACCTTGAAAATGGTATAAAGTTTCCATGAATTCGGACAGATGAGACGAGTAAAAATGGGGTTCCAACATTCTGCCCTGTTTCTGGCGAAAACAAAACTCGGACAATTTATGATCTCGGTTTTCAATTTGCAAGAGTTACAACTCAAACAACCAAGAAAAAGGCTGAACATGATGATTCACAAAGGAAACCATTAACATGGATTTCATAAACTAGCCACACATAATGGCATCAACATACAAACTAACAATATAACGGGAATGAGTTCTACAACCGGAAGAGTGGATGAGTTATATGTATGAAGACATATAACTCATGGCTTACAAAGTATGCTTCAATAAAGTTTAACAAAAAAAACATAACCCACTCAATAATTTACATATCAGAATATTCTACAGTGTTCAGTTCCATTCGCCATCTCCCAGCTCAACCTGCACGTTTAAAAACACATGCAGGGCATGAGTACTTACAGCACTCAGTGGACACATGCAAAAACATTTAAAACTTGCATACACTTCTTTAAACATAAATCTTCTCTTTCTGAAAATAATAAAAACTGAACATGCATATCATGTGTCTGCAGACATTTATCTAAATCTGAAATACCATATCTACTTTCTTGTGTTGAGAGGTAGGCCTCCCTCTCAAACACTCTGACCGGCCAGTCCGCTCACCGGGTCACGGTCTAATGTGTACACAATCCCTTACCGGCAGCTCGTCCGGCATAGGGCCGATATCGTAATTCTGTTGTAGATAGGTACATGCAACATGCTCATAAACATGCAAGTCAAACTTCTTTAAACATAATAAACATCTCAAAACATAAATACTTCTTTAGCACGTGCATTCTTTAGTTAGAAAGCCCACCTGAATGGTTTAATCTATTTAAACCGAGGCTTCGTCTCTTTCTTTCTTTGCTTCTTTCTCTTTCTCAGCTGAACCTTACATTAAATAAACATTTATGAATAAGAAATCATACTCTTTTCTATGGAATCATCAATTTATAATCTCATTCTTCTTTTTGTAATTTACTTGATTGCCAACTATCATTATTATAAATTCTTCGGCTATTGCATCCTTCTATCTTTGGGCTATATTAATCACTTATCATATCTATGTTATTATATCACTTCTTTACATAGTAAACTAACAATTTCTAACTCTTACATACTTGGCTAATAAAATCCCATAAATTCACACTAGCCACTATATTCATTCTTTATCTCAAATATCTTATTAAATCAAACAAATAAAATCTCTATGTATAGGTTTTAATCATACCCTTCATCTTGAAAATTAGAGATCTTAATGTAAGAATGATTCTATCTTTAATCTCTTGATTTATTCATGCTTAGTATTGCTTAATAAACTTCAATGCATCATTACTTAGCCCAAACAACATCAACATATATATAAACTAATTGAAAACTCCATAAACTAACTAAATTTTAAAAATTTCATTTCTAATGCTTGGAAAATTCTAAATAAATTATTCTAGACATTATCCATGCCCATAAGCTCAAATATGATATCAATTTAAACAAATAAAATCAAAATCCCATAGCTCTTAATTTCTTGATATTTTCAAAAATTGCCAAAATTTTCCTATCTTGATTTTTCTCAAAATTCTTTCTAATCTTATGTTTAAACATGCTCAATTACATGAATAAAATCTTAATTTAAGCATAGCATCACATAGTATTAACATAAATTTAAACTTAACCCTAAGGTCATATCTTTATCTAAATCATCATATTTCTACATAATTTCCACTTTAAGCATGCTTTAATCATGAATTAACAACAACTTCACTAATACTTCAAATTTAAACTCTCCATCACCATGCTTTAAAAATCATACTTTATCAAAATAAAGCATATAAACATGATAGAGAATGGCTAGTTACCTTTAATTCACAAATCTTTATTTTTTTTGATGGCTTAAGATCACACTATGGTGCTTGGGAGAAGAAAAATTTTTGGTGTTGGGAGAGGAGTATGTTTCGAAAATTATGATGGAGGGAGAAGAAGAAATCTTTGTTTTATGTTTATCAAGAATAATGCACTAGATTTTTATCCAATAATTAATTTTATTTTGATTTAATTTAATTAAGTGATTATTCATCACTTTTACCACCTTCTAGAATTTTGAAGAATTCTCTTATGTTATTTTCTCTAATCATATTATGATCCTCCATAATATGCTAACACTTTCTCTAAATCATGCTTAAGTAACACTTAGGTTACTTATCTTCACCAATTTCAAATATATATCTTAGTTTTAAATTTTCTTATTTTTATTTCTTAAGGATGCAAAGCCTCATTAAATCTCTAATTAGCAATCAAGTACTAATTAAATTAGAGGGTATTACATTCCCTCCCCCTTAAAAAAAATTTCGTCCCAAAATTTAGTACCTTAATTAAATATCTCGGGATACTTCTCTTTCATCCGATCTTCTAGTTCCCATGTTGCTTCTTCTAAACCATGATGCTTCCATTGCACTTTTACTAAGGGAATAGATTTATTCCTTAGTTTCTGTTCTTTTCGATCTAAGATGCATTCAGGCTTTTCTTCATAGCTTAAATCTGGTTCAGGAACTATTTCTTCTTGATGGACTATGTGTTTTGGATCAAACAGATATTTTCGTAATTGCGACACATGAAACACATTATGTACATTACCAAAATTTGGTGGCAATGCTAACCTGTAAGCTACAGGTCCTACTTTTTCTAGTATTTCATATGGTCCGATAAATCTCGGCTTCAGCTTTCCTTTTATACCAAATCTGTAATACCCCGTCTTTTCATTAGAATTATCTTGTATTAGATCTTTTCGTAGTAAAGTAAATTTCGCTTATGAATCAATATCAATTATCAAATTGATGATGTTAACTTCTCTATTGTTTAAATTGATTGGTTTCAATTTAAACCTCATCATAAATGAGAGCTTAAGAGGATAGCAAGGTCTTAAGTATTTAATATTATGAGAGATTATCGTTTAATTAATTCGAAAGAGGCTTACGATAAATTCTTATTTAAGCTTTAAGATTTCTACAATAAACCTAAGAGAATAAGAGCTAATGAGAATCTAGATAAGATGTTATTTATCTAGTAGTGTTAAAACACTATCTTTAATTATTTTAGATGGAATTGCATTATTACCATCTTATAATCTTTAAAGAAATTTTTATAAGAGAATAGAATGGGAGTTGGTGTAAATGAATACATGTATATCTATAATTTATACGTGTAGCCCTATATATATATATATATATATTAAGATATTAAGGGCAAGAGTGCAAAGGAAATGGAAGTTACAAGACATACTTACACGGTAATGAAGAGAAAGCAGAAATAGGATGATGTCCCTTCAATATTTTATAACTAAAGATTGTTTTACAAGAGGATAAACAATCAATTAAATACAAGTGGAAGATTTCAAACGATTTACATAAATAAGTAAACAAGTGGCAGAAAGTAGAATGCAGCTTTTCTACAAAGTATTATACATCAAACCTATATATATATAAAATAAGTAAAAGACAAAAGAGTGTTATAAAAGAATTCAAATCTAGAAAAGGAAGATGTGGACAGCTGTTGAGTGAAGGAGGCATAAACCACGCTTCTACACTCTTTCTCAGAAATCAGAATCAAGTTAGACCAATAGGATGGAAATAAGAAGTCAAAAAGCTAGAACAAGTTGAAGGAATGAAAGGAATAAAGCTGCAACTGCTGCATATTTTTCTACTCTATGTAGGCAAGATCTAAATAAGATTCATAAGTATCATCAATGAACTCAAAATCTCTAGTTAAAAGATTTGGACGGCTGCCTAGGGAAGGAAAGACAGGAACTGCACTGCCACCCTCCCTCACAAGCTAAGACCCTGGCATAACCTGTACAATTAAACACATAAGATTAAAAAGAGAATAAGAGTTGGAGCAGTACAGACTGAAATGAAAGAAAGGCAAAGCTGCCAAAATCTTTCATCCACCTGCACAAGCAAGAGGGGATTTAATATTCAGATTAGTACAACCTAAAGAACATAATCAAGGGTTGAAACATGCTAGGTAATATCACACGTTGATCTAATGGCTAGAATACTTTCACTAGGACTCACTTTTTTTCCCCTATAAATAGAGTTACTTCTCATAACTTAATGACATTTCTACCAACTCACACCTCATTAACTCACGCAAGTCATTACAAACTGAGGAAGTGCATAGAGCTTAACAGGGAGAGGAATAAGTGAAGCATTTGAGGTAAAGAGTTAAAACTTGAGCATTTAGTATCTATGTTCTGTTTCTGAAATTCAGTTCATAACCCTCTCTTATCTTCACTATATACAACTGAAAAGAACTTCAGAAAAATGCACTAACAAGGGGAGAATATAGAAGACCTAACTTTGGATTTAGAAACTTATACACCAATCAGGAACATTTCTATGACATGTTTTACCATTTCAGAGTTAGTAAACAGCCTTTTCTAGTATATATGTTAAGCTTGCTTTCTGTAAGGTAGTTAAACACTTTAGCTATACATATAGTTCATACCTTCTTGAATTTTAAATTATGATTATGCTTAAACTATAAATAGTATCCTGCTCTCCTAATTAATCCATGAAAACAGAAAAATATATATACATATATATGTATATAAGCTATCCAGGTTTCATTAAGAGGATGAAAGGAATCTAAGTTCAAAATATAAGCAAACTCTAACTCATCAGACATAAATGATATCAATGTTTAACACTTAGAAACCATTCTCAATACATAAAACAGAACATATATGTATAGTTAACTGTAAAATAACTCGAAAGTTAAAAAGGGGTTCTAAGCTCCAGATTAGCAAATAGTTCATGATTTACAGAGCATCTCATATTTATAAAGAATCATTAGGCTGCTAACACTACACAACCACAAACACTTACCTTCTTGGACATCAGAAAAATCGAGCATCACTGGAATAGAAATTTGGGGAGATATAGAGAGCTACTGGAAACAAAGTTAATAAGAAAGGAGTCTTAGTTCAAACCATTAACATGCAGAAGCAGAATCGAAAATTTAGTAAGAGCAGAAATTAAAGAAGGATAGGTTTTTACCTTGAGTTACCAATTAGTTTCCAGGAGAGAAACTTGGAGCTAGGGAGGCTCTGTCTTCCTGGAATAGACAAAGAGAAGGGAGAACCGAGAGCTAAGCCTAACAGAACAAATTTTGAGAATTTGATTTTAAGGAATTTCAGAAATCGATGAATTAGGGACTGGAAACATTTGAGATACAGAAAGAGAGATGAAGGAATTTAGAAAATAAAGGAGGAAGGAAAGAGACATACCAAGAAGAGAATTTACAGTAAGGGAGGAGACCTCACTGGAGAGGGAGTTGAGTCCAGCGCCGAGGAATTAGGGAGGAAGAGAAGGGAAAGCTAGAGGGAGATCGCAGAGAGAATTAAGGGACTAGGAGGAAAGATGAGAATTTAAAGAGGTAGAACGAGAAGGAGCTTACCGGGAAAGGAGCAGCGGTGGTGTAGCAGGGGGTGACAGCACCACCTCCAAGCAGCTGCCTTCGGGCGCACGTCGAGAAGGAGAAGCAGAGAGTCGAGGAGGAGGGAGGAGGTGCTGCTACCTCGCTGCCGAAGCGGAAGAGCCGAGAGCAGGCTGAGGAAGAGCAGCGACGCTGCTAGAAAAGAAAGGAGGAGAGACGTGGAGTGAAGGTTGAAGAGAGGGATGTATTGGGTTACAACCCTAGGTTTTAGACCATGGCTGGAAGGATTCTAGAATCTGGGCCGGGTTATGGGCCGGGATGACGGGCCAGACATTCATCTTGTTGGGCTCCAGAAATAAACCAAGTTGGTGCCAAACCAATTGATCTCATGGGATGAACTAGTAAGAATTTGAATGGGCTAGAATATTCAGATCGAATGGGCCATGACTCTAGATTAGTGGGCCGAGAATAAATCCTGAACGGGCCCAAACGAAGTAAATATAATAGGCTCAGTTATTAAATCTGCATGGGCCTAGCTAATGGATATATTGGGTTAAATTAATTAGCTATTGGGCTCATTTAATTAAATTAAATGGGTAATAGCATTTTAATAGATTAAGACTTAAATTAAATTGGGCTAAGTCCAGGAATATAATTCTAAAGCTAAATTAGAAGAACTCAATTTATTAATTCCCAATGATTAATTATTTGGGCATAGAAATTTCAAATCATAGCATGAGTTAGATACTATCAAAGCCTCTAGACTACCGCCACACTACTCGAACGATAGTCGAGTTAAAAGATCGAGAATAAACTCTCAACTTATCCAAGGATAATAATTCCTTACACTTGGAATTAATTGATGGGTTATGTTGAGTACTAGATAATGCTAAAGTCCAATACAAGAGTATAAAGTAAGAATTTTTTTTAGTTGAGTTAAATAAATTAGGATTTAAGTAAATTATAGCTTGGCTTGAAATCCTAAGAGTATTTTTAGAAAAGATTTAAGCACTCGAATATTAGTCGAGTTAAGACTTGAGAACAACTCTTGAAATAATAAGGACGTCATTTCCTTTCGAAATATAGAAATTAGTATATATACTCAGTTCGAGTATCTCACGCTGTAATTTAATTAAAGGTTAATGCGGGAGTAATAATTTGAAGTCGAGAAGAGGAGCACGTCAGGTAGGCTTTCTTACACAACTAAAATTATGTGTGTTGTATCAGTTTATGTTTCATTTCAAAAAGCATTTGAATTGAAAAATATGTTTCAAGTATTGTCTGCCATAAAATGTTTATGATTTTCGTATGATACCTATCTGCTCAGTTAAGTTAAAAGAATCGAATTCGGGTTCCAGTGGGTTAGCGTCTCCACTCGAACTAGTGTACACAAAGTAACCGTGAGTCATCGAGCGGGTTGGCCGGTTAAAGTGACCGTGAGTCATCGAGCGGGTTGGCCGGTCAAGGTGTTCGTGGAAGGTGGCCACCTTCCCGACACAAAGAAGAAGAAGTTACAGATATGGTAGATTACTAAAGAACTTAGACAGCGCTGTCAAACTTTTAAGATTCCACAAAAGATTTTAGTGAACATAGGTTCTTTAGAGACAAAATCCTTATGTTTCACTTACAATGGCATGACAATTATATTTGTATGTGTGCGATTTTGGCATGTGTCTACTGAGTACTTTTGTACTCAGCCCTGCATGTATTTATAAATGTGCAGGTTGAGCTGTGATGTCAAGGAGGAGTGCTCAGCGATGGTTTTGTCGAACTCAATTAGTGTTAACTCTTGGGGGTTCTACGTGTCTTCACACACGTAGGATTTTATTATGCGATCCTACATATCCCGCTGCAAGAGGTTCCATTTATTTTGTTTGACGAATGTGTCAATTCAGAGTTAAACTCTTGTTATGAACTAAGACTCAGTTATAAAATATCCTTTCGTTCGGTTAAGTCCACAGTTTCCCTTTTATCCTTTATTTAAATAAATGGTTTTATAGTCGCGTATCCGGACTTCGCCACAAGGGTGGAGGACGGGGCGTGACAGAGTGGTATCAGAGCAATTTGCTTTAAACCCAAGAGTTTTCTTTCGAGTTTAGTCTAGCATCATTCGCTAGACTAGTTGAGTGAGTCGACAAGCCTAGCACTCCGACACGTCACGCTCAACGAGAAAGAGGTAAATATTTTAAGAAGTTGAAGTTTTATGTTTTAAATGAAATAAGCAAAGTGCTTTAAGACAAAGTTTAAAGTTTTGATAAAGAAATAAGCGTATTTCTTTATAAGTTATGATGAGAGTTTAAGAGGAATAAGCATATTCCTATTAGCTGAAGTTTGAGATTTGAAAAGAAATGAAGGTATTTCTTTTCATTTAAAGTTCAAAGATTTGTAAAGAAATGAAGGTATTTCTTTCTAAATGAAGTTTGAGATTTTTAAAGAAATATACGTATTTCTTCAGTATGAAGTTGAGTATTGAAAGAAGAAAAAGTATGCTCTAAGAGAAAAGTTTTAAGATGTTTTAAAGTGAAGTTTTAAGTGGAAGCAGTAAGAATGATTCTTTTCAAAGTTGATGTTAAATGTTTCTTTTATGACGAGTCATAATCATTATCATGACGTTAGAGCTCTTTCCTATGAACGTAGAATGCTTTAAGATGTATGTTCCCTTTAGAAAAGAAAACTTAGAAGAACTTTTACAAGCTCTCCAAGGGTATGCAGGAATGGGACTGCATATCCAAAGAGAACTTGTTTCCTTTAGAAAAGAGAACTTAGGGGACTCCGAGGATATGCAGGAATGGGACTGCGTATCCAAAGAGAACTTGTTACCTTTAGAAAAGAGAACTTAGACGAGAACTTAGAAGAACTTTTACAAGCTACTCGAAATCGAGAACGAGAACAATCTAAATAAAGAAGAAACAAAAAGAACCAGAAAAATGAGAATATCCAAAACAAAGGCTAAGGTCAATTACGAGAAGAAGGTGAAGGTTTCACAAGTTATGATTTCATACGTAAAGGATATGCATATATCCTTATCTTAAGATCTTAAAGAATCAAGATCTGACCCTAAGAAATGAAAACCTACGAATATAGCAAGTTTCAGTTTCAGTTAATTAGCGAGATTCAGTTCCAGTAGAACGTAGAGAATAAGGGAGTTCAATTTCAGTTTCAGTTTCAACTTCAGTTCCATTTTCTGTTCAGTGGAACGTAGGGAGTTCTAGTCCAGTTTATTCAATTCAGTTCAATTCAGCTCAGCTCAGTTCAGTTATGTTCAACTAATATCAGTTATTCAATTCAGTTCAATTCATGGGTATTGTCACGAAAAATGCAAGTCATTAAATTCCCTTCAGCAATCAATTATATCATTGAGTTGAACTCTATGATCTTAATGCAATTAAGAAGTCATATGAGATCCTTCTAAACTCTATAGTACAAGAAGTTCTAGTCAAGACAACCATTAAAATATTATCCCTGAACCTAAGTATCTTTATGACTGAGAAGTGATTGTGATGGGCCTGATCACCCCATGTGATCAAGAAGATCTCAGTAGTTGTCATTCTGGTCTCCGGACCCTAAAGCTCAGCATTTTTGAAATTCAGTTGGGTTCATCCCTTTCTTTTTAATATTTAATCGGTTGACGTCTGTGTCTAAACAGTTTGTCCAACCCTCGTTTAAGTTATCATGAGAGATGGTGGACCCACATGATTGATAAGTTATCACGATAAATTTCCTTAAACCTTCGGAACTAGGACGTATTCGGTATATGGCTATCTAAGTACCATAATCTCAGTTTTGAGATTTTATATGTTGAAAACATATAGTAAGTGCTAACGTTAGGTATGTATATGGTAACGTGGGTTGTCTCCATGTTACCGTATGCCACTCCGAAGAAGGGATAAAGTTTAGAATGAAGATAAGAATGAGGTTCCTTATGATGAAAGTGAGGTTACGCTTATGCCGCCACCTCAGAGAAACGGCCATCTTTCAGTGGATGTGCAACCCAGTAACGCAGAACTATGAGTCAAAAGTTCTGGAAAGAAATAGAGAAACGATTAGAGTGATATCTTCTCTCAGTTAGAGAGATACACTAAGTTAGGATATAATGTTCATCGGTAAAGGTGCTCGACGGGATACGTTCCGGAGTACAAGTATGTTAAGTTACTCGACGGGATTCGTTCAGGAGTACAAGTGTGATAAAGTTGCTTGACGGGATTCATTCCGGAGCATAAATGTGATAAAAGAATGCAAGGAATAATTTTCAGAAATGTTACCCTTGAGATTAGCAAATTTCGGGACGAAATTTTTTGTTAAGAGGGGGAGGATGTAATACCCCGTCTTTTCATTAGAATTATCTTGTATTAGATCTTTTCGTAGTAAAGTAAATTTCGCTTATGAATCAATATCAATTATCAAATTGATGATGTTAACTTCTCTATTGTTTAAATTGATTGGTTTCAATTTAAACCTCATCATAAATGAGAGCTTAAGAGGATAGCAAGGTCTTAAGTATTTAATATTAGGAGAGATTATCGTTTAATTAATTCGAAAGAGGCTTACAATAAATTCTTATTTAAGCTTTAAGATTTCTACAATAAACCTAAGAGA